>JAQJVL010000289.1:0-97736 GCA_035578905.1 Stictocephala bisonia
CTGCTTATCTGCCGTGAATTTTCCCCCCAAAATTTTCCATAATTACCCAAGGGGTGGGCTATAATAATGTACAACGAAGAAGTTTAAAGTATTCTATAGCTATAAACTGTTTAAATACCTGTTTGTGCCAAATTCATACCAAGGAAATTTTATATACGAGTGGTAGTATCTATACACCGTAAAAGTTGACATCCTTTTAGATAAGCACCCTACGTTTCCAAAAGTATTCATATAGCTATAAACTGTCTTATACTAGCCTGCTTATGTCGCCAGTGAAGTTCATACCAACAGACTGTCCTATATATTACCGAGTGGTGGTATCTATACACCGTAAATGATGACACTCATTTAGTAAGTCACCCTACGTTTCCAAAAGTATTCATATAGCTATAAACTGTCTTATACTAGCCTGCTTATGTCGCCAGTGAAGTTCATACCAACAGACTGTCCTATATATTACCGAGTGGTGGTATCTATACACCGTAAAAGTTGACATCCTTTAGATAAGCACCCTACGTTTCCAAAAGTATTCATGTAGCTATAAACTGTCTTATACTAGCCTGCTTATGTCGCCAATGAAGTTCATACCAACAGACTGTCCTATATATTACCAAGTGGTGGTATCTATACACCGTAAATGTTGACATCACTTTAGTTAGCACCCTACATTTCCACAAGTATTCATGTAGCTATAAACTGTCTTATACTAGCCTGCTTATCTCGCCAGTGAAGTTCATACCAACAGACTGTCCTATATATTACCGAGTGGTGGTATCTATACACCGTAAATGTTGACATCACTTTAGATAAGCACCCTACGATTTCCACAAGTATTCATGTAGCTATAAACTGTCTTATACTAGCCTGCTTATCTCGCCAGTGAAGTTCATACCAACAGACTGTCCTATATATTACCGAGTGGTGGTATCTATACACCGTAAATGTTGACATCCTTTTAGTAAGTCACCCTACGTTTCCACAAGTATTCATGTAGCTATAAACTGTCTCATACTAGCCTGCTTATCTCGCCAGTGAAGTTCATACCAACAGACTGTCCTATATATTACCGAGTGGTGGTATCTATACACCGTAAATGTTGACACTCATTTAGTAAGTCACCCTACGTTTCCACAAGTATTCATGTAGCTATAAACTGTCTCATACTAGCCTGCTTATCTCGCCAGTGAAGTTAATACCAACAGACTGTCCTATATATTACCGAGTGGTGGTATCTATACACCGTAAATGATGACACTCATTTAGTAAGTCACCCTACGTTTCCACAAGTATTCATGTAGCTATAAACTGTCTCATACTAGCCTGCTTATCTCGCCAGTGAAGTTCATACCAACAGACTGTCCTATATATTACCGAGTGGTGTTATCTATACACCGTACATGTTGACATCACTTTAGATATGCACCCTACGTTTCCAAAAGTATTCATATAGCTATAAACTGTCTTATACTAACCTGCTTATCTCGCCAGTGAAGTTCACATCAACAGACTGTCCTATATATTACCGAGTGGTGGTATCTATACACCGTACATGTTGACATCACTTTAGATTAGCACCCTACGTTTTCAAAAGTATTCATATAGCTATAAACTGTCTTATACTAGCCTGCTTATGTCGCCAGTGAAGTTCATACCAACAGGACTGTCCTATATATTACCGAGTGGTAGTATCTATACACCGTAAAAGTTGACATCCTTTTAGATAAGCACCCTACGTTTCCAAAAGTATTCATATAGCTATAAACTGTCTCATACTAGCCTGCTTATCTCGCCAGTGAAGTTCACACTAACAGACTGTCCTATATATTACCGAGTGGTGGTATCTATACACCGTACATGTTGACATCACTTTAGATAAGCACCCTACGTTTCCAAAAGTATTCATATAGCTATAAACTGTCTTATACTAGCCTGCTTATGTCGCCAGTGAATTTCATACCAACAGGACTGTCCTATATATTACCGAGTGGTAGTATCTATACACCGTAAAAGTTGACATCCTTTTAGATAAGCACCCTACGTTTCCAAAAGTATTCATATAGCTATAAACTGTCTTATACTAGCCTGCTTATGTCGCCAGTGAATTTCATACCAACAGACTGTCTTATATATTACCGAGTGGTGGTATCTATACACCGTAAATGATGACACTCATTAAGTAAGTCACCCTACGTTTCCAAAAGTATTCATATAGCTATAAACTGTCTTATACTAGCCTGCTTATGTCGCCAGTGAAGTTCATACTAACAAACTGTCCTATATATTACCGAGTGGTAGTATCTATACACCGTAAAAGTTGACATCCTTTTAGATAAGCACCCTACGTTTCCAAAAGTATTCATATAGCTATAAACTGTCTTATACTAGCCTGCTTATGTCGCCAGTGAAGTTCATACCAACAGACTGTCCTATATATTACCGAGTGGTGGTATCTATACACCGTAAATGATGACACTCATTTAGTAAGTCACCCTACGTTTCCAAAAGTATTCATATAGCTATAAACTGTCTTATACTAGCCTGCTTATGTCGCCAGTGAAGTTCATACCAACGGACTGTCCTATATATTACCGACTGGTAGTATCTATACACCGTAAAAGTTGACATCCTTTTAGATAAGCACCCTACGTTTCCAAAAGTATTCATATAGCTATAAACTGTCTTATACTAGCCTGCTTATGTCGCCAGTGAAGTTCATACCAACAGACTGTCCTATATATTACCGAGTGGTGGTATCTATACACCGTAAATGTTGATATCCCATTAGTTAGCCACCCTACATTTCCACAAGTATTCATGTAGCTATAAACTGTCTTATACTAGCCTGCTTATGTCGCCAATGAAGTTCATACCAACAGACTGTCCTATATATTACCAAGTGGTGGTATCTATACACCGTAAAAGTTGATATCCCATTAGTTAGCTACCCTACATTTCTACAAGTATTCATGTAGCTATAAACTGTCTTATACTAGCCTGCTTATGTCGCCAGTGAAGTTCATACCAACAGACTGTCCTATATATTACCGAGTGGTGGTATCTATACACCGTAAATGTTGACATCCTTTTTGTTAGTCACCCTACATTTCCACAAGTATTCATGTAGCTATAAACTGTCTCATACTAGGGTGCTTATCTCGCCAGTGAAGTTCATACCAACAGACTGTCCTATATATTACCGAGTGGTGGTATCTATACACCGTAAATGATGACACTCATTTAGTAAGTCACCCTACGTTTCCACAAGTATTCATGTAGCTATAAACTGTCTCATACTAGCCTGCTTATCTCGCCAGTGAAGTTCATACCAACAGACTGTCCTATATATTACCGAGTGGTGGTATCTATACACCGTAAATGATGACACTCATTTAGTAAGTCACCCTACGTTTCCACAAGTATTCATGTAGCTATAAACTGTCTCATACTAGCCTGCTTATCTCGCCAGTGAAGTTCATACCAACAGACTGTCCTATATATTACCGAGTGGTGGTATCTATACACCGTACATGTTGACATCACTTTAGATAAGCACCCTACGTTTCCAAAAGTATTCATATAGCTATAAACTGTCTTATACTAGCCTGCTTATCTCGCCAGTGAAGTTCACACCAACAGACTGTCCTATATATTACCAAGTGGTGGTATCTATACACCGTAAATGTTGACATTACTTTAGATAAGCACCCTACGTTTCCAAAAGTATTCATATAGCTATAAACTGTCTTATACTAGCCTGCTTATGTCGCCAGTGAAGTTCATACCAACGGACTGTCCTATATATTACCGAGTGGTAGTATCTATACACCGTAAAAGTTGACATCCTTTTAGATAAGCACCCTACGTTTCCAAAAGTATTCATATAGCTATAAACTGTCTTATACTAGCCTGCTTATGTCGCCAGTGAAGTTCATACCAACGGACTGTCCTATATATTACCGAGTGGTGGTATCTATAAACCGTAAATGATGTCACTCATTTAGTAAGTCACCCTACGTTTCCAAAAGTATTCATATAGCTATAAACTGTCTTATACTAGCCTGCTTATGTCGCCAGTGAAGTTCATACCAACAGACTGTCCTATATATTACCGACTGGTAGTATCTATACACCGTAAAAGTTGACATCCTTTTAGATAAGCACCCTACGTTTCCAAAAGTATTCATATAGCTATAAACTGTCTTATACTAGCCTGCTTATGTCGCCAGTGAAGTTCATACCAACAGACTGTCCTATATATTACCGAGTGGTGGTATCTATACACCGTAAATGATGACACTCATTTAGTAAGTCACCCTACGTTTCCAAAAGTATTCATATAGCTATAAACTGTCTCATACTAGCCTGCTTATGTCGCCAGTGAAGTTCATACCAACAGACTGTCCTATATATTACCGAGTGGTAGTATCTATACACCGTAAAAGTTGACATCCTTTTAGATAAGCACCCTACGTTTCCAAAAGTATTCATATAGCTATAAACTGTCTTATACTAGCCTGCTTATGTCGCCAGTGAAGTTCATACCAACAGACTGTCCTATATATTACCGAGTGGTGGTATCTATACACCGTAAATGTTGACATCCATTTAGTAAGCACCCTACGTTTCCAAAAGTATTCATATAGCTATAAACTGTCTTATACTAGCCTGCTTATGTCGCCAGTGAAGTTCATACCAACAGACTGTCCTATATATTACCGAGTGGTGGTATCTATACACCGTAAAAGTTGACATCCTTTTAGATAAGCACCCTACGTTTCCAAAAGTATTCATATAGCTATAAACTGTCTTATACTAGCCTGCTTATGTCGCCAGTGAAGTTCATACCAACAGACTGTCCTATATATTACCGAGTGGTGGTATCTATACACCGTAAATGTTGACATCCTTTAGTTAGCACCCTACATTTCCACAATTATTCATGTAGCTATAAACTGTCTTATACTAGCCTGCTTATGTCGCCAGTGAAGTTCATACCAACAGACTGTCCTATATATTACCGAGTGGTGGTATCTATACACCGTACATGTTGACATTCCTTTAGTAAGCACCCTACGTTTCCACAAGTATTCATGTAGCTATAAACTGTCTCATACTAGCCTGCTTATCTCGCCAGTGAAGTTCATACCAACAGACTGTCCTATATATTACCGAGTGGTGGTATCTATTCACCGTAAATGTTGACATCCTTTTAGATAAGCACCCTACATTTCCACAAGTATTCATGTAGCTATAAACTGTCTTATACTAGCCTGCTTATCTCACCAGTGAAGTTCATACCAACAGACTGTCCTATATATTACCGAGTGGTGGTATCTATACACCGTAAATGTTGACACTCATTTAGTAAGCACCCTACGTTTCCACAAGTATTCATGTAGCTATAAACTGTCTTATACTAGCCTGCTTATCTCGCCAGTGAAGTTCATACCAACAGACTGTCCTATATATTACCGAGTGGTGGTATCTATACACCGTAAATGTTGACACTCATTTAGTAAGCACCCTACGTTTCCACAAGTATTCATGTAGCTATAAACTGTCTTATACTAGCCTGCTTATCTCGCCAGTGAAGTTCATACCAACAGACTGTCCTATATATTACCGAGTGGTGGTATCTATACACCGTAAATGTTGACATCACTTTAGATAAGCACCCTACGTTTCCAAAAGTATTCATATAGCTATAAACTGTCTTATACTAGCCTGCTTATCTCACCAGTGAAGTTCATACCAACAGACTGTCCGATATATTACCGAGTGGTGGTATCTATACACCGTAAATGTTGACATCCTTTAGATAAGCACCCTACGTTTCCAAAAGTATTCATATAGCTATAAACTGTCTTATACTAGCCTGCTTATGTCGCCAGTGAAGTTCATACCAACAGACTGTCCTATATATTACCGAGTGGTGGTATCTATACACCGTAAATGTTGACATCCTTTTAGTAAGCACCCTACGTTTCCACAAGTATTCATGTAGCTATAAACTGTCTTATACTAGCCTGCTTATCTCGCCAGTGAAGTTCATACCAACAGACTGTCCTATATATTACCGAGTGGTGGTATCTATACACCGTAAATGATGACACTCATTTAGTAAGTCACCCTACGTTTCCACAAGTATTCATGTAGCTATAAACTGTCTCATACTAGCCTGCTTATCTCGCCAGTGAAGTTCATACCAACAGACTGTCCTATATATTACCGAGTGGTGGTATCTATACACCGTACATGTTGACATCACTTTAGATAAGCACCCTACGTTTCCAAAAGTATTCATATAGCTATAAACTGTCTTATACTAACCTGCTTATCTCGCCAGTGAAGTTCACACCAACAGACTGTCCTATATATTACCAAGTGGTGGTATCTATACACCGTACATGTTGACATCACTTTAGATAAGCACCCTACGTTTCCAAAAGTATTCATATAGCTATAAACTGTCTTATACTAGCCTGCTTATGTCGCCAGTGAAGTTCATACCAACGGACTGTCCTATATATTACCGAGTGGTAGTATCTATACACCGTAAAAGTTGACATCCTTTTAGATAAGCACCCTACGTTTCCAAAAGTATTCATATAGCTATAAACTGTCTTATACTAGCCTGCTTATGTCGCCAGTGAAGTTCATACCAACAGACTGTCCTATATATTACCGAGTGGTGGTATCTATACACCGTAAATGATGACACTCATTTAGTAAGTCACCCTACGTTTCCAAAAGTATTCATATAGCTATAAACTGTCTTATACTAGCCTGCTTATGTCGCCAGTGAAGTTCATACTAACAGACTGTCCTATATATTACCGAGTGGTAGTATCTATACACCGTAAAAGTTGACATCCTTTTAGATAAGCACCCTACGTTTCCAAAAGTATTCATATAGCTATAAACTGTCTTATACTAGCCTGCTTATGTCGCCAGTGAAGTTCATACCAACAGACTGTCCTATATATTACCGAGTGGTGGTATCTATACACCGTAAATGATGACACTCATTTAGTAAGTCACCCTACGTTTCCAAAAGTATTCATATAGCTATAAACTGTCTTATACTAGCCTGCTTATGTCGCCAGTGAAGTTCATACCAACGGACTGTCCTATATATTACCGACTGGTAGTATCTATACACCGTAAAAGTTGACATCTTTTAGATAAGCACCCTACGTTTCCAAAAGTATTCATATAGCTATAAACTGTCTCATACTAGCCTGCTTATGTCGCCAGTGAAGTTCATACCAACAGACTGTCCTATATATTACCGAGTGGTGGTATCTATACACCGTAAATGTTGATATCCCATTAGTTAGCCACCCTACATTTCCACAAGTATTCATGTAGCTATAAACTGTCTTATACTAGCCTGCTTATGTCGCCAGTGAAGTTCATACCAACAGACTGTCCTATATATTACCGAGTGGTGGTATCTATACACCGTACATGTTGACATCCTTTTGTTAGCACCCTACATTTCCACAAGTATTCATGTAGCTATAAACTGTCTTATACTAGCCTGCTTATCTCGCCAGTGAAGTTCATACCAACAGACTGTCCTATATATTACCGAGTGGTGGTATCTATACACCGTAAATGTTGACATCACTTTAGTTAGTCACCCTACATTTCCACAAGTATTCATGTAGCTATAAACTGTCTTATACTAGCCTGCTTATCTCGCCAGTGAAGTTCATACCAACAGACTGTCCTATATATTACCGACTGGTGGTATCTATAGACCGTAAATGATGACACTCATTTAGTAAGTCACCCTACCGTTTTCCACAAGTAATTCCCTGTAGCCCATAAAACCCGTCTCATAAATAAGTGCTTTTCTCAAATAACCCTTCCCCCCCCTAACCCAAAACCCAAAGACTTCCAATATTTTACCGAGTGGTAGGGAAACTAAACAAAAACCCGTAAAATTGTGCATACCTTTTAGAAAAAAGCACCTTCCCCAACTTTCCAAAAAATTTTTCATATAGCTTTTAAACTGGGCTCAAATAGCCCGGGTTAAACTCGCCAAATGAAGTTTACCCCTAAAAAGAATTTCCTTTTATATTACCCGGTTTGGGGGTATCCAAAAAAAATTGTAAAATGGGGGATTTTTCCCATTTGTTTTGCCACCCTTTCATTTCCACAATTATTTTTATGTAGCTATAAACTGTCCTTTTTTTACTAGCCTGCTTATGCACCTAAATGAAGTTCTACCCAAAAGACTGTCCCCAAATATTTACCATGGTTTTTTTTATATACACCCTACATGGGAGAAAATCACTTTCCCTAAGCCAAACCCCCCATTTCCAAAGTATTAATTGGTAAACCCAAAAATTTTCCTATTAAAAGGCCCCGTTAAACTTTACCAGTGAATTCATACCAAACCCGGGGCCTTTTCCGATTAATTAAAAAACCCAAACTGGTGGTTTTCTATACCGTAAATGATGACACGCATTTTGTAAAGTCCCCCCTAAAAGGTTTCCACAAAAATATTTATTGTAGCTTTAAACTGTCTCATACTACCTTTTTATTTTCGGGCCCTTTAAGTTTCATTTCCAACCAGACTGTCCTATTTTATTATCTTTGGGGGTTTTGTATCTTTTTACTCCTGTTTAAAAGTTGACATCCTTTTAGATAACACCCCTTTTCGTTTTCCCAAAAAAAATCAAAATAGCTATAAACTGTCTCAAATAGCCTGCTCATCTCCTTTCCCGTTTAAGTTAAAAATCAAAAGACTGGGCCTATATTTTTTACCGATGGTTGGTTATATAAAAAACCGTAAAAGAAAAACCCCTCAAATTTTTTTTAAAATCACCCTACGGTTTTCCACAAGTTTTTCATTAGCTATAAACTGTACATTTCTAGCCTGGGTTTTCTCCGCCAGTTTAAGTTCATAAAACCCAACCCCTTTGGGCTTGTTTTCCTTTTTTTTTAAACCGGGGTGGGGGTTTTTCTTTTACAAACCCAAAAATGATTACACGAATTCAATTTTAGTGTAAAACAACCCCACGGTTTTTCTAAAAAGTAAAACCTTTTAATTTTAAACTGTCTATACTGGAACCCGGGTTAATCTTTTGCCAGGTTTAAGTTTCCCTACCAACAAAAACTGTCCCTATTTTTAAACGATTTTGGGGGTATTTATACCCCCGTTCTTTTTTTAAAAATTTCACTTTAGATAAGCACCCTACTTTTTTTTCCAAAAAAGTATTTTAATTAAAACTAAAAAACTTGGGCTTTTATTTTCCTTTAAAAACCAATGCTTATCCTCGCCAGTGAAGTTACACCAACCAAAACTTTTTCCCATATAATTTCCCCGTGGGGGTATCCCATTCAACCGTACAAGTTGACATCCCCCTTTAAAATAAGCACCCTAAAAATTTTTTTAAAAAATAAATTCCCCTTTTAAAAAATTTTAAAAAAATCCCTTTTAACCCCAGCCTCTTATGGGCGCCCCGGGAATTTTATAACCCAACCCCGGACTTGGTTTCCCAAAAATTTACCGGTTTGGGTAGGGATCTAAAAACCCCCCCCCCCCCCCCCCCCCCCCCCCCCCCCCCCCCCCCCCGTTTTAAAGTTGAAAAACCTTTTTAGGGGAAGCACCCAAAGTTTCCAAAAAATATTTTATCAAACTTTAAACTTTTTATACTACCCGGTTTTTGTCGCCATTTAAGTTCATTTTTAAAAGACTGTCCTTATATATTCCGAGTGGGGGGTTTTCTATACACCCTAAAATTTATGACACCCTTTAGTAAAAGTCAACCCCACGTTTCCAAAAGTATTTTCAAAATAGCTATAAAACTGTCCCCTTTTATAAACCTGCTTTATTTTCGCCAGTGAAGTTCCCTACCCCAAAAGACTGTCCTTTATTTTCCCAGTGGTGGTATTTACAACCCCCGTAAAATTTTGACCCTCCTTTTTGATAAGCACCCCACGTTTCCAAAAGTTTTTCATAAGCTATAAACGTCTTATACCACCTTGTTAATTTTCGCCCTGAAGTTCATAACCCAACCCGACTGTCCAATTTTTTACCGGGTTTTGGTTGGGTATCAATTTAAACCCTTTAAAAGTTGATTTCCCTTTTGTTTGCCACCTTTACTTTCCACAAAGTATTCATGTAGCTATTTAAAATGTATTTTTACTACCTGCTTATGTCGCCCCGTTAAGTTCAAAAACCCTAAGGAAAGGTCATTAATATTTCCGACTGGAGTACTATACCAAACCCTTTAAAAATTTGACATCCCTTTTTGATAAGCACCCTAAAGTTTTTTAAAAAAAATATTTCCCAAAAAGTAAAAAACCCGGGTTTTTACTTTTTTCCCTGCTTTTTGTCCCCCCAGTTTAATTAAAAATAAAAAGGGGGTTCCTATATATTTCCGGGGTGGGGGTTTTTCTATACACCGTAAATTGATGAAAAATTTATTTAGTTTAAATCCCCTTCGTTTCCAAAAAAATTTCAAAATAGCTATAAACTGTCTTATACTAGCCCGCTTTTGTCGCCAGTTTAAGTTCCCTAAACCCAAAAAATTTTCCTAAAATAGTTTCCAAGTGGTGGTATCTTTTTTTTCAACCTTGAAATGTTTTTACAATTCCCTTTTTGATAAAAAAAAACCCTAAAAGTTTTCCAAAAGGAAATTTATTTTTAGCTTTAAAACCGTCTTATACTTGCCCTGTTATGTTTCCCCGGGAAAGTTCAAAACCAACAGACTGGGCCCCAATATTTACCAAGTGGTGGTTTTCTATTCACCCGTAAATTTTGAATCCCATTAGTTAGACAAACCCTTTCATTTCCACAAGTTTTTTCATTTGCAAAAAACTGTTCCTTTTACTAAACCCCGCTTATGTGCCAATTTAAAATTCAAACCAAAAGACTGTCCTATATATTACCGAGTGGTGGTATCTATCACCGTAATTTTGACATACTTTAGAAAACCCCCACCCACTTTTCCAAAAAGTATTCATTTTTGCAAAAACTTTTTTATAAAAGCCTCTTATGTGCCCAGTAAGTTCATACCAAGGGCTGCCCTATATTACCGAGGGTAGTATCATACACCGTAAAAGTTGATTTTCCTTTTAGGACACCCTCTTTTCCAAAAGTATTCTAATATAAACTGTCTTATACTGCCGCTTATGTCGCCAGTGAAGTTCATCCCCGCTGTCCTATATATTCCGATTTGTGGTATTATACACCGTAAATGGACACTTCATTTAGTAAAGGTCACCCTACGTTTTCCAAAATATCATATAGCATAAAACTGTCTTTACGCCTGTTAGTCGCCATAAATTCAACCAACAGACGTCCTATATATTCCCGGTGTAGTACTAAACACGAAAAGTTGGACATCCTTTTTAGAAAAGCACCCACGTTTCCAAAAGTTTATTTTTATTAGCTATAAACTGTCTTATATACCCTGCTTAGGGTCGCCAGTAAAGTTCATCCCCAACAACCGTCCTATATTTTCCGATGGTGGTATCCTTTCACCGAAAATTTTGTATCCCATTAGTTAGCCCCCCTACATTTCCACAAGATTCATGTAGCTTAAACTGTCTTATACTAGCCTGCTTAGTCGCCAGGCAGTTCATACCAAAAGGGACTGTCCTATTTTTACGGACTGGTAATCTATACACCGTAAAAGTTGACATCCTTTTAGATAAGCACCCTACGTTTCCAAAAGTATTCATATAGCTATAAGCTGTCTTATACTAGCCTGCTTATGTCGCCAGTGAAGTTCATACCAACAGATTGTCCTATATATTACCAAGTGGTGGTATCTATACACCGTAAATGATGACACTCATTTAGTAAGTCACCCTACGTTTCCAAAAGTATTCATATAGCTATAAACTGTCTTATACTAGCCTGCTTATGTCGCCAGTGAAGTTCATACCAACAGACTGTCCTATATATTACCGAGTGGTGGTATCTATACACCGTACATGTTGACATCACTTTCGATAAGCACCCTACATTTCCACAAGTATTCATGTAGCTATAAACTGTCTTATACTAGCCTGCTTATCTCACCAGTGAAGTTCATACCAACAGACTGTCCGATATATTACCGACTGGTGGTATCTATACACCGTAAATGATGACACTCATTTAGTAAGTCACCCTACGTTTCCACAAGTATTCATGTAGCTATAAACTGTCTCATACTAGCCTGCTTATCTCGCCAGTGAAGTTCATACCAACAGACTGTCCTATATATTACCGAGTGGTAGTATCTATACACCGTAAAAGTTGACATCCTTTTAGATAAGCACCCTACGTTTCCAAAAGTATTCATATAGCTATAAACTGTCTCATACTAGCCTGCTTATCTCGCCAGTGAAGTTCACATCAATAGACTGTCCTATATATTACCGAGTGGTGGTATCTATACACCGTAATGATGACACTCATTTAGTAAGTCACCCTACGTTTTCACAAGTATTCATGTAGCTATAAACTGTCTCATACTAGCCTGCTTATCTCGCCAGTGAAGTTCATACCAACAGACTGTCCTATATATTACCGAGTGGTGGTATCTATACACCGTAAATGATGTCACTCTTTTAGTAAGTCACTTTACGTTTCCACAAGTATTCATGTAGGTATAAACTGTCTCATACTAGCCTGCTTATCTCGCCAGTGAAGTTCATACCAACAGACTGTCCTATATATTACCGAGTGGTGGTATCTATACACCGTACATGTTGACATCACTTTAGATAAGCACCCTACGTTTCCAAAAGTATTCATATAGCTATAAACTGTCTTATACTAACCTGCTTATCTCGCCAGTGAAGTTCACACCAACAGACTGTCCTATATATTACCAAGTGGTGGTATCTATACACCGTACATGTTGACATCACTTTAGATAAGCACCCTACGTTTCCAAAAATATTCATATAGCTATAAACTGTCTTATACTAGCCTGCTTATGTCGCCAGTGAAGTTCATACCAACAGACTGTCCTATATATTACCGAGTGGTAGTATCTATACATCGTAAAAGTTGACATCCTTTTAGATAAGCACCCTACGTTTCCAAAAGTATTCATATAGCTATAAACTGTCTTATACTAGCCTGCTTATGTCGCCAGTGAAGTTCATACCAACAGACTGTCCTATATATTACCGAGTGGTGGTATCTATTCACCGTAAATGTTGATATCCCATTAGTTAGCCACCCTACATTTCCACAAGTATTCATGTAGCTATAAACTGTCTTATACTAGGCTGCTTATGTCGCCAGTGAAGTTTATACCAACAGACTGTCCTATATATTACCGACTGGTATTATCTATACACCGTAAAAGTTGACATCCTTTTAGATAAGCACCCTACGTTTCCAAAAGTATTCATATAGCTATAAACTGTCTTATACTAGCCTGCTTATGTCGCCAGTGAAGTTCATACCAACAGACTGTCCTATATATTACCAAGTGGTGGTATCTATACACCGTAAATGATGACACTCATTTAGTAAGTCACCCTACGTTTCCAAAAGTATTCATATAGCTATAAACTGTCTTATACTAGCCTGCTTATGTCGCCAGTGAAGTTCATACCAACAGACTGTCCTATATATTACCGAGTGGTGGTATCTATACACCGTAAATGTTGATATCCCATTAGTTAGCCACCCTACATTTCCACAAGTATTCATGTAGCTATAAACTGTCTTATACTAGCCTGCTTATGTCGCCAATGAAGTTCATACCAACAGACTGTCCTATATATTACCGAGTGGTGGTATCTATACACCGTAAAACTTGACATCCCATTAGTTAGCCACCCTACATTTCCACAAGTATTCATGTAGCTATAAACTGTCTTATACTAGCCTGCTTATGTCGCCAGTGAAGTTCATACCAACAGACTGTCCTATATATTACCGAGTGGTGGTATCTATACACCGTAAATGTTGACATCCTTTTTGTTAGTCACCCTACATTTCCACATGTATTCATGTAGCTATAAACTGTCTCATACTAGGGTGCTTATCTCGCCAGTGAAGTTCATACCAACAGACTATCCTATATATTACCGAGTGGTGGTATCTATACACCGTAAATGTTGACATCCTTTTTGTTAGTCACCCTACATTTCCACATGTATTCATGTAGCTATAAACTGTCTTATACTAGCCTGCTTATCTCGCTAGTAAAGTTCACACCAACAGACTCTCCTATAAATTACCGAGTGGTGGTATCTATACACCGTAAATGTTGACATCCCTTTAGTTTGTCACCCTACGTTTCCACAAGTATTCATATAGCTATAAACTGTCTTATACTAGCCTGCTTGTTACGCCTGTGAAGTTCACACCAGCAAACTGTCCTATATATTACCGAGTGGTGGTATCTATACATCGTTAGTGTTGACACTTCTTTAGTTAGTAACCCTACGTTTCCACAAGTATTTATGTAACTATAAACTATCTTATACTAGCCTGCTTGTCTCGCCAGTGAAGTTTACGCAAACAGACTGTCCTATATATTACAGAGTGGTGGTATCTATCTACCATAAATGTTCACGCCCTTTAGTAAGTCAACCTACGTGTCACTGAGTATTCATGTAGCTATAAACTGTCTTATACTACCCTGTTTATCTCACCAGTGAAGTTTACTCCAACAGACTGTCCTATATACTACAGAGTGGTCGTATCTATGCACCATAAATGTTGACATCCCTTTTGACAAGTCAGTCCTCTAGAGTATTCATGCACATACAAATTGTTTTGTACTACCCTGCTTATCTCGCGAGAGATATTCACACCAACAGACTGTCCTATATACTACCGAGTGGTCGTATCTCTACACCATAAATGTTGACATCCCTTTTGACAAGTCAGTCCTCTAGATAATTCATGCACATACAAATTGTTTTGTACTACCCTGCTTATCTCGCGAGAGATATTCACACCAACAGACTGTCCTATATACTACCGAGTGGTCGTATCTCTACACCATAAATGTTGACATCCCTTTTGAAAAGTCAGTCCTTTAGAGTATTCATGCACATAAAAATTGTTTTGTACTACCCTGCTTATCTCGCGAGAGATATTCACACCAACAGACTGTCCTATATACTACCGAGTGGTCGTATCTATACACCATAAATTAACGTTGACATCCCTTTTGACAAGTCTGTCCTCTAGACTATTCATGCACATACACATTTTTTATACTACCCTGCTTATCTTGCGAGAGATATTCACACCAACAGACTGTCCTATATACTACCGATTGGTTGTATCTATACACCATAAATTAATGTTGACATCCCTTTTGACAAGTCTGTCCTCTAGACTATTCATGCACATACACATTTTTTATACTACCCTGCTTATCTTGCGAGAGATATTCACGCCAACAGACTGTCCTATATACTACCGAGTGGTCGTATCTTTACACCATAAAAGTTGAAATCCGTTTTGACAAGTCTGTCCTCTAGACTATTCATGCACATAGAAATTTGTTATACTACCCTGCTTATTTCGCGAGAGATATTCACACCAACTGACTGTCCTATATATTACAGAGTGGTCGTATCTTTACACCATAAAAGTTGAAATCCCTTTTGACAAGTCTGTCCTCTAGACTATTCATGCACATACAAATTTGTTATACTACCCTGCTTATTTCGCGAGAGATATTCACGCCAACAGACTGTCCTATATATTACACAGTGGTGGTATCTATACACCATAAATGTTCACGCTCTTTAGTAAGTCAACCTACGTGTCACAGCGTATTCATGGCCTATAAACTGTCTTATACTACCCTGTTTATCTCACCAGTGAAGTTCACTCCAACAGACTGTCCTGTATTTTACTGAGTGGTGGTATTTTCATATTAAATTTTGTAACACTTCGAATTAATTTCCATTAGTAACAATAGTTTTGCTGTCCATTTAATATATTTGGAGATACTATTTTTTGTTAAAAACTCATTCACTCTACAAATATTATCTCGCTTTACTATTTGCATTATAATTTGTTTTTAAATAATATTTAAAATTATTTAATAAATTATGATTATTTTTCAGTGACTAGCCGACCCGTGCGAAGCATTCGCACTGTATTCTCTTTAAATCCCTCTTAATTAAAGTGCACACAGTATAGTTGGTAAAATTAAATAACATGTGAATTAAATAAAACAATTATGGTAATTGATTTATTTAATTCACATGTTACAGCTGATCGAATAATGTAAATAAACATTTCAAGTTTAAATTACTTGCAGAATGATCTAATAGGTCATGTTTCCAAAAAAACTATTGGAAAATGAGAGATTTGTATATTTTCATCAATTAGTGGATAAAAAAAGCTTTAAAATGACACCTCATTTATGAAAATTGGTGAAGAATTAAAGAAGTTATGGCGTACCGACAAAAAAAAAGTACTTTAGAAATTATAATATATATAGATTGTTCATGAATAATAAAATGTAGTTCTTTAAGGGTAAAGGGATGGCCAGCAAAAAAATAATATCACTAATCTACAAATAGGTGCTTAAACAACTGAAAACGTGGATACAAAGTAGATTATTTAATTCAGATTTTATAGGAAAATCGATTGTGAAGATTTTAATTGTAATTTATGTTTTAAAATATTTGTAACTATTATAATTGAATCATAGTAATCATAAGAAAGTAAAACTATAATTTATATAGTTTTACATGAAATACCTTAGATGAGGTGTGCCATAGATATTCTGTGTAAAATTAGTCCAGTAATAAGACATTCCGGTGAGTTCCTTGGGAGGACAGAACAGTGGTGCTATAGTTGAGCGCATCGGCCCACGCACGCTACACCCGTCTTCTAGAACATACACTATAAACTTAAAAAATAATGTAATTATTAAGTTTTTGTACTAACCATCACAACAGTCATATTACTCTATGGTTTGGAATGGAATAAAGTTATCGTTACCATTTTATACGTTTTTCAGACCCATGACTTGACGTACATCCCGAACTACTGGGGTTGTCATGGGGGTAAAATACCGCTGATCAAACCGGCCATTTAAGAGATAAGCCACCTCCTTATCCCCCTAGCTATGGCCACTTCATTATTAATAAAGTTTCTGATTTTAATTACAATATTAACGTACCTTTTCAAAGGTAGTCTGTAAAAAATACACTGTTATCAATATTTTGAATAAAATTAAATTAATATAGTAAAACATGCTGTTTGAATAGTATTTTATAATATCAAAATTAAATAGTACTGTACAATTAAATATTTTATAATGAAATTACGAGAAATTTAATTTTTATTTTGAAAACCTACTAAAATTGTGTACAAATATATTGTACTAACAAAGACATTAAAGATATATGTTCAGTGTGTGACTCAGCAATATATTTTTTTTACTGTATCAAATAACTGTCGGATGAATTTTGAATTAGCATTAAAATTACGTACTTAAAATATAAGGACAATTTTACAATTTATAAAACGCCATTTTATTTCCTTAAATACATAAACACAAATTTTATGGTCTATTAGCCAGAATATAAATATGACTCAAGATTTTCCACCACCCAACTTGACGCTTACTGTTAGTAGCTAAAATAGTGCATAAATAGCCAAGAGCCTACTGTGTAAAACAGGCACACTAAATAGTGGACGCCTTCCACTGGTGAACGCAATATGGCTACTTCATTCACATTGCCTACTCACGTGATCTCACGGCGCTCCGGCAACTTTGGACTTGTTTACTCAAAGCTCGCTTTGCACGCTCTTCCTCTCTAACCACGGGGTTCTGCTCCTTGACCCCACTGTCTCCACAGTTTTTAGTAATCATGAAGTACGCATGCAGGCTGCAAACAACCGGAAATTTAAAACGATACGTACAAACGGAAACTACCCTGTGGTGTATGCAGTAGTTAAGTTAGTAGTTAGGTTGGTAGAGTTAGGTTAGTAGAGTTAAGTTAGTAGTTAGGTTAGTAGAGTTAGGTTAGTAGAGTTAGGTTAGTAGTTAGGTTAGTAGAGTTAAGTTAGTAGTTAGGTTAGTAGAGTTAGGTTAGAAGAGTTAAGTTAGTAGTTAGGTTGGTAGAGTTAGGTTAGTAGAGTTAAGTTAGTAGTTAGGTTAGTAGAGTTAGGTTAGTAGAGTTAAGTTAGTAGTTAGGTTAGTAGAGTTAGGTTATTAGTTAGGTTAGCTAGTTAGTAGTTAGGTTAGTAGAATTAGGTTAGTAGTTAGGTTAGCTAGTTAGTAGTTAGGTTAGTAGAATTAGGTTAGTAGTTAGGTTAGCTAGTTAGTAGTTAGGTTAGTAGAATTAGGTTAGTAGTTAGGTTAGTAGAGTTAAGTTAGTAGTTAGGTTAGTAGAGTTAGGTTAGTAGTTAGGTTAGATAGTTAGTAGTTAGGTTAGTAGAATTAGGTTAGTAGTTAGGTTAGCTAGTTAGTAGTTAGGTTAGTAGAATTAGGTTAGTAGTTAGGTTAGCTAGTTAGTAGTTAGGTTAGTAGAATTAGGTTAGTAGTTAGGTTAGTAGAGTTAGGTTAGTAGTTAGGTTAGTAGAGTTAGGTTATTAGTTAGGTTAGCTAGTTAGTAGTTAGGTTAGTAGAATTAGGTTAGTAGTTAGGTTAGTAGAGTTAGGTTAGCTAGTTAGTAGTTAGGTTAGTAGAATTAGGTTAGTAGTTAGGTTAGTAGTTAGGTTAGTAGAGTTAGGTTAGTAGTTAGGTTAGCTAGTTAGTAGTTAGGTTAGTAGAATTAGGTTAGTAGTTAGGTTAGTAGAGTTAGGTTATTAGTTAGGTTAGTAGAGTTAAGTTAGTAGTTAGGTTAGTAGAGTTAGGTTAGTAGTTAGGTTAGTAGAGTTAGGTTAGTAGAGTTAGGTTAGTAGAGTTAGGTTAGTAGTTAGGTTAGTAGAGTTAGGTTATTAGTTAGGTTAGTAGAGTTAAGTTAGTAGTTAGGTTAGTAGAGTTAGGTTAGTAGTTAGGTTAGTAGAGTTAGGTTAGTAGTTAGGTTAGTAGTTAGGTTAGTAGAGTTAGGTTAGTAGTTATTACAATCGAAAATAGTTAGGTGGTAGCAAAAGGAATTACACTGTTCCTTATAATGATTATTTCAATATATTTTAGTGAAGGTTAGTACAAAATATTTCCTGCAGAGTTTAAAAAACAAAATATTGCGGTTGGCCATTATTTTCTTGTTATTTCCTATCTCCAAATAAGTTTTCGTAGACAGTCTCTACTTTAAAATACACCCTCTTTTTCCAGATTATACATATTATTCATTAGCAGAACTGTAGAGCGGACCAATAAATTCTATACGATTGTTGAACAGTTTATGTTGCAACATAAATGTTTCTTCTATTTATATTTAAGAGATATTGTCGGCAATAGTTGTGATATATATTCTATTAATTGTTGATCCCTTTTCCTGTATTATTTTTTATATGAAATCAAACTGTTATAATCTAATATATTCATTATTTATATGTGTGTTTTAGATTATAGATTGGATTATGGTGCATTACTATACCTGAGAAATATGTGTGTTTGTTGTGATTTTATACAAATAACTTAATGCTATCTCTTTCCAGTTATTGTGTGGAGTTTTCATAATTTAATGTTTGTGTTAAATGCTTATTCTAACTATAAAAAACTCATCATATAATGAGACAGATATATTCACCTTTAATATATTGATTTTAAATACTAGATAATAAGTTCCAATAAAACTGTGTTAAATCGTTAGATGTTCTATATATAAAACAGTATATAAAATTTACTTTATTACAAAATTACAATTATTAGAAAAATAATATAGATTATCTCTAATATAGCCATAATCTAGAGGAATGTTTCACCATACTGATGTAAAATCAATATATATATATATATATATATATATATATATATATATACACACACACAGTGTGATCAAGTCAAGGTGGCCACAATGGACATCTCAAAAAGTATTGATTTTACAGCAAACTTTATAGGGGAGTTTCCCTCATTTTTATGCTCATTAAAATTACGTAGGTAAAATTCTTTAATTCGGCCACCATTTTCCAAAATGGCGGTCAACTTTGAAATTTATCATAAAAACCCCTATTTTATATTATGGGTTTACTAGTAATTCTAAGAATATTTTACTCATGGTATTATTTTTATATACCAACCGTTGCGCCGCTAGGACCGCTGAAAGTTTCAGAATACCTTATTTCAACAATTTATTAAAGAGGCGTGTTCTGCCATTTACAAAAATAAAGCTTAACTTATAATGCATCATTTTTATTCAATTGAATGTTGAAAAGCTCTTCAATACATATTTTATAAAAATATAACAACCACGTAGATAACATTTTAAAATTCGGTCACCATTTTCCAATTAGCGGGTAATATTAAAATTACTTATAGTAACCTCTATTTTTTATGATGAATTTAGGTTTAACTAGTGATAGAAGGTGATTCAAGGATAGAAACTATATTTTAAGCATTTTCTATCCTTGGTATTATTTTATACAATTAACCAGTTTTCCGTTAGGAGCGCTGAAAGTTTTAGAAATTCTTATTTTAACAGCACTCCTAGTGGCGAAACGGTATATTAAAATAATAACATTAATAAATAAAGTCTTATAATCACTAGTTAAACCTATATCCGTCATAAAAAATAGGGTTACTATAAGTCATTTCAAAGTTGCCCGCTATTTGAAAAATGGCGCCCTTGAACTACATGATTGTAATATTGTTGTATAAAACATGTATTTGTGAAACTGCAAGAGGTTTTCAACATTCAATTGATTTAAAATAGTACAATAAATTAAGCTTTATTTTTGTAAATGGCAGAACAAAATAACATCTGTAATAAATTGTTGGAATAGGTATTCTGAAACATTCAGCGCTTCTAGTGGTGAAACGGTTAAGTATATCAAAATAATACCTAGAGTAAACAATTCTTATAATTACTAGTAAAACCTAAATCCATAATAAACAATAGGTGCTTTTTATAAGAAATTTCAAAGTTCACCACCATATTTGAATATGGCGACCGAATTTTAAAATTGTACCCATGTAATTTTAATGGGCATAAAAATGAGGGAAAGTCTCCTATAAAGTTTGCTGTAAAATCAATACTTTTTGAGATCTCAATTGGGGCTACCCTGAGTTGATCATCCTGTATATAAAAGCCATTTACCACTCATCAATATTTCTCCAAAACTATTTTTCCAATTGACTTTAAATTTTGTACAAAGGTTTATTTTAGCCTCAAGAGGCTCACTAAGGAAGTATTTTCCTCTTCGACCTCAGGAATCAGTCTCAATGGCCTTCAAATTTCCCATGGCATTCTTTTGGAGCTATATTAATTGATTGATTTTATTTGAATAACAGCTGTTAAATTAAACCAAATTGAATAAAATTGTTGTAGGATAACTTTTAAAATAAAAATAACGAGTACTGAAAGCTTGCTGTACATTTCGTTTGTAGAATCAAAGTCAATATTATGACTGGCGAAGCGGCTGGGTACAGTTAGTAATTGTATACTATCCAATAACAGTTTATATATGAATCATTTATGATACCAGTCAACGAGTGAAAAAGCTCTTACACAATATAGGCCATACAAATAAAGTTGATGAAAAGTTGTGCATTTTATTCATCATTAAGATGTCGATCGTCAAGATATGGGCGAATATGAAGGGCTAATGAGTGTGATGAGTGTAGATAAACGAGTGTATTATTTAATTGACGTGAGTCTGGGGGTTTGTATTCCACGTAAAACTGAAGGTCCCTTAGTTTCCCTGGCTATTGACCTCTTATTAAATAAACAATGACTACACTTGTCCATCTGTACTCATCACATTCATCCGCCTCTCATCTTCACCCATATCTACACGTTCAGCGCCTTAATAATGAATAGTAATAATAATGAATAATTATCTACGTAAAACTACGAAAATTGAAAATCAAAGGTCATCTACACTGTATATGAATTTATAAAAATACTGTAAGGAATTTATAAAATTCCTACTAACTGAGACTACCTTCACAATTTACGTAAACGTTGTTGTGCAACCCTTAAAGTCCTGAATATTCCGAGAAGTCACAAACGAAGTAAATAGGGATTTCCGATAAAAACCGAATCCTTCAAAGTAACAAGATTATCTAAAGTCCCTTCATGAAGAGCTTCTTTTTGTAAATGTTGCATTTGGTCAACAGATTTTCTAGTTGTACCAGGGAAAACGTGTCATTTTACTTTACACTTTGACAGTTAGCTTGTAAAATGACTTGTTAGCATACGTTTCTCTATATATGTTATTGTTGGAGTACCAAGAAATTATTTTCTTCCGTAGGCCTATACGATTTGTATATAGCTTTCCGTCACCATCGTTCTTATGAAGAGAAGTACTAAAACATATTCGAAAAATTATGATTTCAAAATAAGTTTTCCTTTCATTGCTTG
This sequence comes from Stictocephala bisonia, assembly GCA_035578905.1. Lineage (NCBI taxonomy): Eukaryota > Metazoa > Arthropoda > Insecta > Hemiptera > Membracidae > Stictocephala > Stictocephala bisonia. The sequence continues at coordinate 22,423 of JAQJVL010000289.1, forward strand.
CATGTGTTAGTTTTTAGTATGAGTTTAAAAATATAATGATATTTGTGAACTTTTAATGATTTAAAAAAAATTTTATTAAATGAGGGTTATAGATCACCCTCATTTTATAGGTGCTACAGATCTATTGGTAATAACAGAAATTTTGCTTTTCACAAATAAATTTACATTGATTTTTTTCTAACGAGGGCGATCTCCTCCTCAACCTCACACTACCCATTTCCCATAGACTATTTATCTATGCGGAGACTTTATTCAGACGGGGTAAGGGAAAGAATCAGTTGTGAACTATAATAATAATTTATTTTCTCAAAAAAAAACCATATATACGATTTGGGCAACGTTACATACCAATTAAACATTAATGGTGGTGCAAATTTACAAAAAAAAAAAATATATATATAAATATGTATATATATATATATATTATTTATAAAATATATATATATATAATATATATATATATATATATATATATATATATATATATAGCTGATCAAAACTAACAGTCAAATCTAGGATTCTGTATCTAACCATCGATATATACTAGTGAACCGCGGGCTGTTATGATATCCTACATAATACGGAGGCCGAGCGGTGTTATGATTGAAAATTGAAGAATCTACTAAGGCGAGATGCAGTTGATGGCCTTGCGTGCACTATTAATGAACGTTATTTAGACAACTTATGGCAATTTATTTATTAGGATTTTAACGTATCTATCAACTTTGAGTATACAAATATATATACTCTGTATTTTTTATTTTTCAGCCTTGTTTTAAGACGAATATTATTAAATAGAAAACAAAAATATGACCTTTTTCTTGCTTTCACCTTAAATCGATCAATGTAGTTGGTGAATTCAAGCGCAACATTGTTTAGTCGAAAAAGGTTAGTTGTTTGTTTATCGCTACTTATCATTGTGTTATTCATAAAATACTTATTTATAATTGATAAAGACATATTGTTATTCATAATTGTTACATTATTATTCATCGTGTTATTGTTATTATTAACTGTTATTTGAAAACTGAATAATGATTTCATTTAATCGTTCTAAACCTTTTGTTAGCATTAATAAAATCAGCCAGTGGCCACTACTGCTAATGATGTAGTGGGTGGGGCTTGGTACTACGCTCTCTAGTTATTTATAAGTACCATGACAAAAGAGTAGTACTCTCTCTCTCTCTCCCTCTCTCTCTCTCCCTCTCTCCCTCTCCCTCTCTCTCTCTCTCTCTCTCTCTCTCTCTCTCTCTCTCTCTCTCCCCCCCTCTCTCTCTCCCTCTCTCTCTCTCTCCCTCTCTCTCTCCCTCTCTCTCTCTCTCTCTCTCTCTCTCTCTCTCTCTCTCTCTCTCTCTCTCTCTCTCTCTCTCTCACTTCCACTACTCAGTCCATATCTTTCGCACAGTTAAATTCAGTAGGTCACTTTTTGAGTGACTATCTATAATAGTCGTGATAAGTTGTTGACTGATTTCTGACTCAATAATAATGCTACAAAATACCATCCGAAACAAACACAATTACTCATTAATTTGAATGTAGCATATAAAGAACTACACAATAGTTATTGTTACGCTAACTATTGGTATAAAATAGTTAGCAGTTACCATTTTATACCAATACGCATACTGTTCGTATGTTTATATACAAGCAAGGTAAACCACAAAAGTTTCAATTAATCCATGGATACAAAATTTCAATTCCTAATAAGTTAATATCTACAAGAGTAGGCATACTATCTAACTATATCACAAGCATAATAAACGGTATAAGTAAAACCCATAGCGACAACTTTCCAAAGTCCCACAGCTAACTCCAAGTTTTATAATTATCCTCATTCAAGACAATCATATTTACGGTTATAGCCTCGTTGTTTTCACAACTCTACATATTCCAATGTTCAAGTTCTATATAAGGAATACTGTAAAAACGTTTCTGATCAAATTAAACTAAGAAATATAGAAAGTGTTATGTATGGAATCGGCTGTTCTTTGTAGTAGAACATATAATTATTAAATAATATACTATTTATTTAAATGTTAATGACGTGTATACTGTAAACAAGTGTTTTTGTTTTATTTAGTAATGTGAAATAGATAAAAAACTATTAGACCCATCAGATCTGTACATTTCTTTTAGATCTGCTGTACAAAATTTATTGAATCTCCCGACTTGACTTCAGAGTGCTCCAACAGTAAGTGCTGGAACTATAAGTAGAGCCAAAATGCTATGGCCAATGACGTGATGTTATTAGCCAGCCGTAACTGTAGTAATACTTTAACGCCTTGCACGTTCTAATAACCTACTTGTTTGAATATGTTAATTTGTTTACGAGTTAACATTTTATCGTGGTGGATTTTAGATTACACTGTCCTATCATTACTACTATCGTTAGCCCCCCAATGAAGAGTGTTAAAACACTATCAACTATTATGGTCTAATTATTTTGGATTCTTCTTATTTTTTTCTAAAAACTCTTCATATATTCACTATGTTCTTTCTTCTTCCCCTCAGTCCACTTCTTTCCTGTCCGGGCGTCCGTGTGATCTTATTTGTTTAATATGACTTCTTCAGAGATGTTTAGTTTCATGAGATCATCCGTGGTTTTTTTCATCCAATTTATTTTCACTTTACTGTTCTTTACTATGTTAAAGATGTTCTTAGTCTTTATATATACAGGGTGTTTAGTAAAACTGTTTCAATAATTTGTGATGTTATTGTACACATACAAATGAGCAAAAAACTTAATATAAAGGTATGTCCTAAAACCTTTAGTTTTCTGTCTATCTGTATTCATGTGTTTTTTACAGAAAAATTCATAACTTTCGATCTATTCAAGGCACAAGTGTGAAAATTCATGATTGTACTACCCTATAGTAGTTCTATTTTTATGACAATTTTAAAAAATAAACATTTACCTGTTTCAAAATGGCGGACGTTTAATTTTTTCTAATTAAATTATCTAAAAACTGACTAATTTTACAAACAACGTGCAAAAATAATGTTTTTAGTAAATTTTATTATAATACTAGCTGTACCCGCCCGCTTCGCCGGTCATAATATTGAGTTTGATTTAGAACCTAATAGGTGAAAGAATTCGAGCATTTTTGCTTCTTCAACCAATATTAGATTTTTTAGGAGGCATGTCATAAAAAGTAAACTGCAAAACAAATAATTATTTATTTTTTATTTTCACGTTTCACCACATCTTTTAATTACCGAGGAAAAAAGGTTAACACCAAATACAGATCACCCGATCAAGTAAAAGTAGTGTGTGCTACACTCTCAAGGTGAAATGTAGAACTACAATAAATCAAAACATATACAGTACTGTTGTTATGAGAACTTCAATCTGCTTATGGCATTTGAAACTACATTAAACCACACAGTCATATGTTTTTTGTAAACAATTCAGATTCTCCATTTGAGTAACATGGGATCTTTAGGAGCCTGTGGGGCGGGACCCTGTGGACGGATCTGCATCAAACTTCACAGAAACCATCTCGGGAGTATACAAGACAACATCCTAAAGTTTCATGGTGATAGGTTGGATGGTTTGGCAGCGCTTCAAATATACAAACATCCTCTTTTATAAATATAGATTCACAGTGTTTGTTTCAACAGAAACGGATAAAAAACAGCTGAATTTTGCTGCAAAACGTAAAACAATGTTTTACTGCATTAACCAAATGCTAGTGTGGTTTTAAATATATGTGTACTTCGAACAGCTGATTTCATGTCAGTCTGCTATTTTATATTTATTTATGTCATTAATATTAGGTTTGGTTTCCATTGTTCGCATTATTCATTAGTAGCATACAGAACACTGTCAGGTACACGGTTTATTTTTGTGTAATAAAAATGTGAGTTTATTCATTATATGTTGAGCGTGAATAACGAGTACTAACCCATCCTACCTACTTTAAATATAGTTAACTTAACCTAACTTAACACTTTTCATAAATTAACCTAACCTAACTTAACATAACAAGTTTTGTTAAATATCTAAGCGATTATTTGTCGGAAGGAGAAACTGATATTATATTTGCGTCCAGGAGACAAAATTGCATAGATAGTTTTTGGTGAAATCATTTTTTTCGTTTTTCCATATTGTTGTCCCAAAATTGGCATTGTATGTGTATAGGTTCGCGGGTGGGTCAATACCACTGTACGTGTAAGGGGGGGCGGGTTGGTCAATACTACTGTACGTGTGTGGGTGGGCAGGTGGGTCCATACTACTGTACGTGTATGGGTGGGCGGATGGGTTAATGCCATTGTACGTGTATGAGCGGGCGGGTGGGTCAATACCACTGTACGTAAATAAACTGTACACTACCACCGTACGTGTATGGGTGGGTGGATGGGTTAATACCATTGTTCGTGTACAGGTGGGCAGGTGGATTACTGATAAATCTTCCAGTTTAGGCTGTCGCTGTGAATTTTAATCACTGTACCTGCAAAAAATGTCCATGGAGTCGTGTTCATGGAGTTAATCATGTTAAGAAAAATTATGAAAATGGGATAGGAACTCTATATTCCATATTTATTGTTAAAATTCATTTCATGTGTATGTCTCTCAATGAAAATAGATTGTAATTGATTAACCATTTTCTTTTATTGAAGTTTTACTATCTTAACTAGTTTCTTTAATATAGTTTTATTTTTCCTCCATCTTTGAGGTAGTGGAATTTTATGATTAATACAAATGTCTTAATTAATCATAAAAAAAACATACTATAATAATGATGAGGTTAGTGATATTAAGACCTTTCTTACACCTGACCCCATAAAGAAATATTCAATTAATAATTGATTTCAACAATTCAAAAAACTTGGGATAGTTAAATGCTTTTAAAAAGTATGTCTAAATTTGTTAAAAATAACAACTTAGTGTTATGAGTATTTTGTAGCCAATAAAGTTAGGAATGAAATTTATACATAATATATAAAATAAATTGAAATTTCACTGTTTACTAGAATATAAGATTGATAAAAATTATCTTTATCAGAACAGGAGTTCTTCAATCGAAACTAAATTTCAAGGCAAAGAAAATATGAGATCCTTTCCCAATATTTTGTTTCCTTTTTCCGATAGCCGTTTTAATCAGTCTCTGAAAACAGTTTTTATCACATAGCGATATAATGGATACAAACATTATATACCAATTGTGTAACTAAACTATATGTAAATATATTTATTCATTATATCGTTTCTTATACTTACTACTCAAAAGTATACAGTATTTGTTTGTTCGTATTTTAGTGAAATGTGATGAACCAATGTTAATGAAACAAAACTTTTAACTATTTTTCTTACCATCCAGACAGATTTAAATCCATGTATCTTCATATAATGCTGTGTATGTTATATATTTTATTAAAATTACATTAATGTACATTGTATATAAGATCATATATATAAAAATATATACAATATTTTTAGGGTTACAATTTTGAATATTTTTCCTCCATAACCAATAGACTCGTAAATCTTTAATTTAATATCCATATTTGTAATAAACATCTGTATATATATATACAGATGTTTATTAATATGGATATTAAATTATAGATTTACGAGTTTATTGGTTATGGACGAAAAACATTCAAAGTTGTAACCCTAAAAATATTGTAAACATTTCAGTTAAGTGAGTAATCATGTTATTTTTTGTGAATGTAAGTACTGTAATATCCCAGTTAATTTTTAGTAAAAATTGATACAATATTCAGTTGTAAAACTGCAATTAGCTCGGCAGTAAAAAAACTGCCTCATTACTATGTTTTGTTTTATTTTTAGGCATTTGTATAAAACTTGTATATAAAAAAACATTGTTTCCTTGTACAACGCACATCCAATTTTTAATATATATTTCAAGATCTCGGTTAAAATACATGTTGATATGAATTGATTATGATTTGTTAAAGAAATACATTGTAATTTGAATACTTTGTATTACAGTATGGGGATATGATTAAGAATTATGTATTTGAGTCAAAAGATAATAATTACTATTTACTGACTTTTTGAAACATTGGGGAAAATAAACCTAATTAAGTCAGTGATGATTTTCTTCTCCCAGTTGTTTAATTAGTTCTGTAAATTACCTAATCAAGAATTAACTTTGTAATTGTGATTTCAGAAACATCTTCATTAAACTCAATATTACGTAAAAAAGATATTCTCTTTGATATAAAAGTTGATTTAAATAAATTATATTAGTTTATATTATATGACTAAAAAGAATGTAAAAACTAAGAACACCACTATATTTATGACTAGCAATATATTTAGACATATGATTAACATAATATATCTATAAACCTTAACATAAATAATGTAATCGATAAAAAATGTGAAACTGACAAATATATCTTTTTAAACCTTATAGCTGGTGTTTAATATATAGGGTGTGTAAAAGTAACGTACTGTCTTAATATTTTCTAAGCGATTAAAGATAAAATAATAACTCTTGGTAGATCATTACTACAGCTACAAATATATTTTTTCAAAGTAAAAATCAGTTTTCTACCATATCGGGGACGGCCCACAAGGGGTCAAAAGAAAATATTAAGTGAAAGCACAGGCCGAATAATACATCAAATTAAAGGTCTATACCAGGAGAACACTATGACACAAATCGAATGTCAAAAGGTTCACTCTTAAAAAAATGACGCTGATGTTCAGTTTTAAACAATTACAACGTATATACTGTTAAAGATAGCTTAAAATGTTTTCTGCCTCAAATTGGGAGAGTTAAACTTTGTAAATGCATACTTGACAGATTAAATAACTTGTTGAGTAGTCGGTAATTATTAAAGTCCAATGGTGGATAGTTTATGAGGAAATCTGTTATAAAATTATATACATTCTTACTCACTGTTAATGTTTGATGTACAACTCGACTTATGCTTGTATTTAAGGGTGGGTCTATTGCGGTCAGATTTGTGGTATTGTTGTCTTCTTATAATGTCTTAACTCTAAATAAAATGTTAGAGTTGTCTGGAATTTTATTTACTTTGATGTACAACTCAACTTATGCTTGTATTTAAGGGTGGGTCTATTGCGGTCAGATTTGTGGCCTTGTGGTCTTCTTATATCGATCTTTACTTTGATGTACAACTCGACTTATGCTTGTATTTAAGGGTGGGTCTATTGCGGTCAGATTTGCAGCACTGTTGATCTTTACTTTGATGCACAACTCGACTTATGTTTGTATTTAAGATTTTTCTTTAACCCCTTGCAGACCGTCCTTATGATATGGCATACAACTGTTATTTACTTTAAAAAAGTAGATTTTCAGGTTATTAATAATGTACTATGTTTCATCACGTTATTTTTAATAGTTTACAAAATATCAGGTTAGTGTGCATCCTGTATAAAAAACTTGTATTTTATTTTGTTCATTAGATCACATGAGTTTTAATTTTTCCACAACAGTATGTTGGAAGTTCCGATATTCCTAACCAACACTTTATTACGGACTCGGATGACTTACACGACTAACTGGGGTTGCTAAATAAATCCATCCAACTGCTGCCAAATTGGAAATAAATCCAGGAATAACTGTAATAACGAATTCCACAGTACGTTTTCTGTGACAAGAATACCTGTACATTATTCATGTCACACCAGTGTGTCTCATGAGTTTTATTAACAGTTTTTACTATATTTATACGCTTCATTTCTTTATTTCCTTATAACGGTTAAGTCATTTCAATATATATATTACAAACAATAATATATATATTTTATGCGATGGTTACACAAACTAGAATCACACATGTAAATACACTACTCATAACGTTAAATAGATAAGCATAAGTAGATAAATAACAATAAGTTCATACACTACACAAACAATTAATCGAGATAGAGACAATAAATAAATATTGCATTTAATAGACAAAGAAAACAAAGTAAATCACACAGAATATGTAAAAAAGGGAAGTAGTTTAGTTTACTCATTTGTTATTTAGAGTTCGCCTTATTTGAAATGTAGAAATCGTCCTATATATAGCATCAGCATTGTCGGTGAAAAAGTCGATTTGATTGTATCTAGAGTTACCAGCATTTTTACCAGAGGGCTGTGACTCGTATTCCGTTGCTCTGGCTCTAGAGGGTATCAGGAGATTCATTTGACGCAGCACATCATGGCAGTCGACGCTTCCAAGAGTTTATGGAGAAAGATAATTTCAGAAACAAAACGTCTTAACTCAAGGGTCTGAATATTCAACTGCGGGCTTTAATAAGGATTTCATCGTAAAGCATTCCCTTCCTCACAAATTAGTGGAAGAAACTTCCTTCGGACCTTCTGAAGTGTATTCTTCTGCCTAGTTTGGTAGGGAGGCCAGACACTGCTAGTATATTGCAGCACCTGCCGAACAAACGAGCAAAACACAGTTCTCAGAGTCACAGGACTGTTAACACCTCGAGTTTATCTCGAGGACTGTTAATGTCTTTTAACAGACATCTACTATACCTATTTTTCACTTTTACAATATGTCAGTGAGACGAGTATTTTTTTAAGGGAATTTATTCTCCTTACACAATAAAAATTTTATTTTCCATTCAGGAAGCAATTACCAAATAACATTAACATGATAAAAACGTTATAACATTAGTAATATATATTTATATATACACATAAATAAGTATTTATAATAATATACATAGAAAATACTAGTGGACACACCTGCACTCTTCGCGTACCAACCCCGTCCCTAACTGCGCTTGTTACACTTCGGCCTTAAGTATCAGCCTGTGACATTTACTACAAATATTAGTAAGTTAACTGTATAACGTAAAATCACAATGTTAAGTTCATTAGCAGTATCTCACTCACACCACTTGCATTGCTACCTATCTATTAGTACAATACCCAATGATATTACTTAGCTTATTTAAAAAATAATTAAATTCAATTAGTTGTTTTTGTTTATCAGATGACGATTAAATGTGAATAAAATATCTGCAGTAAGTTACCATTGAAACTCTCAAGTCCAGAAGAGCTGAGACCTTCAGTAGAAAGCGAATGAAACGTTCCCTGGTTTAACACTATAAAAGAAATAACTTCCTCAGTATTACAAACACCATAGTTTACATTCAGCTGTTAAAACTATTTAGAAATCATTATTTACATTTGAACAGCTGTTACTTTTCGATTAACTTAATTCTCTCTCCATGTAATTTTTATGGCTGAAAAACATTGCCGGTGCGGTGACTCAGTGGCTAAGGCTCACGCACAAACCTTAAAAAAAAAAAAAAAAAATACTTTGAAGGTTTTTCACAACTAAGAACAGAGGCAAGTTTTTGTACGCCTAAACCATTTAAATTGGTCAAGAAATATAGAAGAATTTTTTATGAAAAAAAAACTGCTTTACGTATTATATATAAGGATACCAAAAGTATTGTTTCTTCTGGCATTCTATCTCTCTACAATATAGTTAAATAACTTAGGCCTTCTGGTATTGTACCTCACACTTTGCAATATACATTTTAAAGTACCTTAGTAAAATGATTGTAGTTTTTTTGCTTTTTATTCATTAAGGGCTGGACATTTTTAATGGTCGCAATTAAGAAATGAAAATAGGCTACAGCTCAAACTTCTGTACAAAAGAAAATCCATCAGGCAATATGTTTATTCCATATTTAATTGGATTCGGTCAAGTCATTCAAAATATATTATGTACGAGTATTTCAATATGAAAATCATATCCGGAGACTAAATACAATATGTAAGCCCGTAGGTATTCTGTAGGCTTCACATTTTTCAATCCAAGAAACAGTATCCCACATTAGTAGCGTTAATTAATTTGGAATCACCCTGTAAATACAATTACACAAGTGTACGTAGGAGCTACATAAAAAATTTCACGGTGATTGGGTTTGGATATAGTGGTATTACAAACAAACAAACACACATACTCACGATCACAGAACTTATTACTCAACACAACATGTTTCTTAATTAATGTGGATTGAAAAATATTGTTTATCTGTCGTTGTTTGTCCAGCCAATAATGAATTGAGCTAATCACGGGCCTTACGTTGTTGTTGTTGTTATGATCTGTTGTTAGCTAACCCCAAACAATAGCATTCATTATCTCTGTACAAACTAAACCCAATCAATTTTCCACCGTAATGTAAACAGTGACGTTTAAAGCTATCGAATGACAATTTTTGATTTTATTCATAAGAACTGTGATACAATTATTAGTTAGGTGTTTTTGCTGCTTTTAAGATCACCATAAGACATTTTTAGTCCTCTGGATTGTCTTTTGGTGCTATTGACCTGTACCCAGCCCAGTATGATTCCTTTAACTTCTAATATCTCCATTGTAGCTCTGCTTCTGAAAGTACCTTTACTGCTGTAGTTTTTTTTTTTTTATCTATTTTGGGCATGGCTCTTATTTAGTTTTACTTTTAGCGCTTACTTTTATTGTTTTGTTGATTAGGTTTCAATTTGTTTGATTGAGTTCTTTCATGTGTTCTTGTATCATTTATGGTTATTAATCATGTTCAAACTAAACATGTACTTACTCTTTACAGTTCAGACTCATAGTCTTTTATAATTTAGATTTTATTTAGCGGTGTTATTTTTATTTAGTGGATAAATTATAAGGTCACCTATATACCTTCCCACCCTCCCGTTCACTACGTTGGTTATCTCGACCAACTTCCTCCAACTGACCCATACAAGTTCAGTGGTTATGACCTTCCCACCCACACATACAATTATAACACTCCCACTGCCCCATTGAAGTTCAATGGTCATGAACTTCCCTCCCACCCATACACTTACGTTGGTTATAACCCATACACGTATGGGTGGGTGTATGGGTATATAGGTGTACGTCATAAATTTAAATATATAAAATGGAAAAGGTCGAAACAAAAATAGTCCTTCAAGCAGATGTTTTGCAACTTTACTCATATTTAAATAAATGTAATACTTTACTAAAGTAAGTGAATGGTTGGGTGGGAGAGTCATAATCAATGTAGGGCATGAGTGAGCGTGTAACCAGTCAGTCCACACACTGTGTCCATATTAATTTAGAAAATAATTAGATCCCATTATATTCTTTACAAGGTTCTTTTTATTCCTCTTTATTCTTTTAAGGTTACAAGCGTAAGGACACAACCATTGAACTAGTATGGGTCAGTAGGAGGGCTATAACCACTGTAATGTGTGGGAATGTCATATCCAGCAAACATGTTTGGATCGGTGGGAGAATTATAACCAACGTAAGTTTATATATAGGTAGGAGGGTCAACGTAAGTGGATGAGGGATCATAACCAACGTCAGTTTATGAGTGGTTAAGAGGGTCAACGTAAGTGGATGGGGGATCATAACTAACGCAGTTTATGGATGGGTAAGAGGGTCAACGTAAGTGAATGAGGTATCATAACCAACGTAGTTTATGGGTGGGTAAGAGAGTTAACGTAAGTGGATGAGGTATCATAACCAACATCGTTTATGAGTGGGTAAGAGAGTTAACGTAAGTGGATGAGGTATCATAACCAACGTAGTTTATGGGTGGGTAAGAGGGTTAACGTAAGTGGATGAGGTATCATAACCAACGTAGTTTATGGATGGGTAAGAGGGTCAACGTAAGTGGATGAGGTATCATAACCAACGTAGTTTATGGGTGGGTAAGAAGGTCAACGTAAGTGGATGAGGTATCATAACCAACGTAGTTTATGGATGGGTAAGAGGGTCAACGTAAGTGGATGAGGTATCATAACCAACATCGTTTATGAGTGGGTAAAAGGGTCAACGTAAGTGGATGAGGTATCATAACCAACGTAGTTTATGGATGGGTAAGAGGGTCAACGTAAGTGGATGAGGTATCATAACCAACGTAGTTTATGGATGGGTAAGAGGGTCAACGTAAGTGGATGAGGTATCATAACCAACGTAGTTTATGAGTGGGTAAGAGGGTCAACGTAAGTGGATGAGGTATCATAACCAACGTAGTTTATGGATGGGTAAGAGGGTCAACGTAAGTGGATGAGGTATCATAACCAACGTAGTTTATGGGTGGGTAAGAAGGTCAACCTAAGTGGATGAGGTATCATAACCAACGTAGTTTATGGATGGGTAAGAGGGTCAACGTAAGTGGATGAGGTATCATAACCAACGTAGTTTATGGGTGGGTAAGAGGGTCAACGTAAATGGATGAGGTATCATAACCAACGTAGTTTATGGATGGGTAAGAGGGTTAACGTAAGTGGATGAGTGATCATAAACAACGCATTTTTTGGATGGGTAAGAAGGTTATCGTAAGTGGATGAGTGATCATAAACAACGCATTTTTTGGATGGGTAAGAAGGTTAACGTAAGTGGATGAGTGATCATAAACAACGCATTTTTTGGATGGGTAAGAAGGTTAACGTAAGTGGATGAGTGATCATAAACAACGCATTTTTTGGATGGGTAAGAAGGTTAACGTAAGTGGATAAGGTATCATAACCAACGCAGTTTATGGATAGGTAAGATGGTCTACGTAAGTGGATGAGGTATCATAACCAACGTAGTTTATGGGTGGGTCAGAGGGTTAACGTAAGTGGATGAGGTATCATAACCAACGTAGTTTATGGATGGGTAAGAGGGTTAACGTAAGTGGATGAAGTATCATAACCAACGTAGTTTATGGGTGGTTAAGAGGGTTAAAGTAAGTGTATGGGGGATCATAAGCAACGCAGTTTATGGATGGGTAAGAAGGTTAACGTAAGTGGATGAGTGATCATAACCAACGCAGTTTATGGATGGGTAAGATGGTCAACGTAAGTGGATGAGGTATCATAACCAACGTAGTTTATGGGTGGGTAAGAGGGTTAACGTAAGTGGATGAGGTATCATAACCAACGTAGTTTATGGATGGGTAAGAGGGTCAACGTAAGTGGATGGGGGATCATAACCAACGCAGTTTATGGATGGGTAAGAAGGTTAATGTAAGTGGATGAGGTATCATAACCAACGTGGTTTATGGGTGGGTAAGAGGGTTAACGTAAGTGGATGAGGTATCATAACCAACGTAGTTTATGGGTGGGTAAGAGGGTTAACGTAAGTGGATGAGGTATCATAACCAACGTAGTTTATGGATGGGTAAGAGGGTCAAAGTAAGTGGATGAGGTATCATAACCAACGTAGTTTATGGATGGGTAAGAGGGTCAACGTAAGTGGATGAGGTATCATAACCAACGTAGTTTATGGATGGGTAAGAGGGTCAACGTAAGTGGATGAGGTAGCATAACCAACGTAGTTTATGGGTGGGTAAGAGGGTCAACGTAAGTGGATGATGTATCATAACCAACGTAGTTTATGGATGGGTAAGAGGGTCAACGTAAGTGGATGAGGTATCATAACCAACGTAGTTTATGGGTGGGTAAGAGGGTTAACGTAAGTGGATGAGGTATCATAACCAACGTAGTTTATGGATGGGTAAGAGGGTCAACGTAAGTGGATGAGGTATCATAACCAACGTAGTTTATGGATGGGTAAGAGGGTCAACGTAAGTGGATGAGGTATTATAACCAACGTAGTTTATGGGTGGGTAAGAGGGTTAACGTAAGTGGATGAGGTATCATAACCAACGTAGTTTATGGGTGGGTAAGAGGGTTAAAGTAAGTGTATGGGGGATCATAAGCAACGCAGTTTATGGATGGGTAAGAAGGTTAACGTAAGTGGATGAGTGATCATAACCAACGCAGTTTATGGATGGGTAAGATGGTCAACGTAAGTGGATGAGGTATCATAACCAACGTAGTTTATGGGTGGGTAAGAGGGTTAACGTAAGTGGATGAGGTATCATAACCAACGTAGTTTATGGATGGGTAAGAGGGTCAACGTAAGTGGATGAGGTATCATAACCAACGTAGTTTATGGATGGGTAAGAGGGTCAACGTAAGTGGATGAGGTATCATAACCAACGTAGTTTATGGATGGGTAAGAGGGTCAACGTAAGTGGATGAGGTATCATAACCAACGTAGTTTATGGATGGGTAAGAGGGTCAACGTAAGTGGATGAGGTAGCATAACCAACGTAGTTTATGGATGGGTAAGAGGGTCAACGTAAGTGGATGAGGTAGCATAACCAACGTAGTTTATGGATGGGTAAGAGGGTCAACGTAAGTGGATGAGGTATCATAACCAACGTAGTTTATGGATGGGTAAGAGGGTCAACGTAAGTGGATGAGGTAGCATAACCAACGTAGTTTATGGGTGGGTAAGAGGGTCAACGTAAGTGGATGAGGTATCATAACCAACGTAGTTTATGGATGGGTAAGAGGGTCAACGTAAGTGGATGAGGTATCATAACCAACGTAGTTTATGGGTGGGTAAGAGGGTTAACGTAAGTGTATGAGGTATCATAACCAACGTAGTTTATGGATGGGTAAGAGGGTCAACGTAAGTGGATGAGGTATCATAACCAACGTAGTTTATGGATGGGTAAGAGGGTCAACGTAAGTGGATGAGGTATCATAACCAACGTAGTTTATGGATGGGTAAGAGGGTCAACGTAAGTGGATGAGGTAGCATAACCAACGTAGTTTATGGGTGGGTAAGAGGGTCAACGTAAGTGGATGATGTATCATAACCAACGTAGTTTATGGATGGGTAAGAGGGTCAACGTAAGTGGATGAGGTATCATAACCAACGTAGTTTATGGGTGGGTAAGAGGGTTAACGTAAGTGGATGAGGTATCATAACCAACGTAGTTTATGGATGGGTAAGAGGGTCAACGTAAGTGGATGAGGTATCATAACCAACGTAGTTTATGGATGGGTAAGAGGGTCAACGTAAGTGGATGAGGTATCATAACCAACGTAGTTTATGGATGGGTAAGAGGGTCAACGTAAGTGTATGGGTGGGTGGAGGGACATAACCATTGTACTTGTAAGTGTTATCTTTTACAAAAATAACACATCATAACACAATTCATATTGTTTTTTTACAGTGCTGTAATGAATAGGTATTTTAGCAGCTAACCTGTTACTACTATGTACTACACTGTTGTTTTGTTAGTACAGTTAGTTATATATGACCAACAGAGGTAGTTGTGACCTTTTAACAGCGTGATAATGTGATCTAATGTGATCATGGTAATTCAGACGTTACATGCAAATCCCTGACCCCCTGGGACTCCCCGACTACCGACCGTGTTTGCATGTGATATCATTAGCATGATATAAACAATGATTGAGGCCAATACCACTGATTGTGGAGTACTAATAACATAAACACATTTACACTGATTCTGTTCTAAACAGCTCTTTAGTTATAGTTTTACAGTTATTAGTTTTTCATTGATGCATGTGTTGTTTGTACTGTTGTTTTGCTATTGTATTTTGTACATATTAAGTTTGCACTGTTACCAATTCTTCAATTAATTAACTGCATTAAATTAACTTGCTTATCTTGTTTTTGAATTTGAAACTTGTTTTGTGTATACTATACGTTACCTGTGTTTAAGATATCTGCTATCTATTTTAATTTCTTTGTACGAGTATATTCACCTGATAACACTAAAGTATTTCCTTTAATATATACTTTATTTGTAAAATATTGTTTTATCGTAAATTTATACTGTACTGTTTATATATGAAGCTTGCTTATGTATATTATAAACACGGTGTTAGTCGTTGGAGATAAAAAAAACCATCTTATTGCAGGAAACTAGGGTTGTTTTACTTTATTTAATATTCGTCAAGTTTGCAGGAGTAGAACTTCCAAAGAATATTAAACAATTTGTGATCTTTAAGTTTGATTCAGTAACATTCCAAAAGTCCAATAATTTCTCAAGTTAAACTAACTTCTTGAAATATAAATATTCATCCTCATTCAAATCAATAAATATTAATCAGTACATTCCCATTTCATTATTTAGCTTTTGAACAATACTGTAACTGAATAATAACCTAAAAATATCCTTATTTCTTTTCCCTATACATCTAAAAATTCATTATATTCAGTTCCACGTATATTATTTGTTTCAGTTTAAGCCTCATTGGCCATAAGACATGTATCAGGAGTAATATTTAGTTAATCTGTAAATTAAATGAATTATATATGAAAAAATACAGCAAACATATTTAAATAATATAAAGTGCATAAAATCTAACGTGCATATTCTCAATTGTATGAGGCCTACTTGCCTAAGTTAGTAGGTTCACCTTGCGACGACAGGGGCTTGTTATGCCTCTTGAAACGTTGTGTTTGCCCCTTTAAACACTTGAACCATTGGAAACATCCAAATATTATTTACCTATCATGAACAATCCAGTGGTAACAAACAACACATAAACATCCAACATAAAAGAAAATATTAAGTTTATAATTAAAGAAATATATAAACTATTCCGTACTGTGGCATGAATTTATTGTCATATACAGGGTTGGACAAACGTTTGGAGACGGTTTAATTATTAATTGGACTAGAGGATTAAATCTTTGAACCGTCACCGTTTTGTAACAGATAAAGCTTTTTAAGTGTGGTTTGCGGGTGGCATTCTTGTTTGCTTGACCAGTTATTTAAAATGAACACATCAACCTATGCTTATAATAAAAATGTTCTATTGACTCTTCGTGGACCGTTCCTATATAAGAAAACAGGACGCCGAATACAATAATCATGTGTGAAGTTTTGTAGCTTCATCTGATATGGCTACAATAAAATGAAGCCATTCTTGAACTTGCTCATAAGGTCAGCATTGAATCTTTCGAGCACCGCCTTTTGTTTAGGATTAACCTATTGGAGGCATGATGATTAAGACCTTAAATGACTAATTAAGACCTTAAATGGTATTCATATCGATGTATGCTTACATTAATAATTATCTACTGACTCCTTGTGGGCCGTCCCCCATTGGAAGTAGAGAGTCAATAAGAACATTAGTTATTTTAGTGTCCAATTTAATTAGTTTAGCTTTAATCCTCTAGTCCAATTAATTACAAAACTATTAAACCGTTTCCAGACATTTGCCCAACCTGTATTCTGTATATTGATAACATTACAGAAAAACTATTGGAAAAAACGTTTAGTATTTAATAAATAAACGAGAATTTATTATTGAAAATATGGTAGCAAAAGTAATTACATGTCCGATTTTACAAAGCTTAACAATTTGAAATGAGTTTTGTTACATTCCTTTCGGTTGGATTACAAAATGGAAAATTACTGTGAAATTAATATCACGCGTGTCACCAACTTTCCCAATTACAGCTTTTTAATTATAAATAAATAATTATTAAATGAAAAAATGTTCTCTTGCTAAAAGATATCTTTTGTGCCATTCCCAAACACAGTACAAAGAATATATTTTTCATCCAAATAAAGAGTCGTCAAATAATAAATGCAAATAAAAATTACTCCTATGTTAATATGAAGTACATTGCGCATCATGTTATGTGCATACACAATTTATTAAGCATACTCCCATTTATTGAACATACTCCCATTTATTGAACATATTCCCATTTATGGAACATACTCTCATTTATTGAACATACTCCCATTTATTGAACATACTACCGTTTGTTGAACATACTCTCATTTATTGAACATACTACCATTTGTTGAATATACTCCCATTTGTTGAATATACTCCAATTTGTTGAACATACTCCCATTTATTGAACATACTCTCATTTATTGAACATACTCCCATTTGTTGAACATACTCCCATTTATTGAACATACTCCCATTTATTGAACATACTCCCATTTATTGAACATACTCCCATTTATTAAACATACTCCCATTTATTGAACATACTCCCATTTATTGAACATACTCCAATTTATTGATCATAGTCCCATTTATTGAACATACTCTCATTTATTGAACATACTCCCATTTATTGAACATTGTCCCATTTATTGACCATACTCCCATTTATTGAACATTGTCCCATTTATTGAACATACTTACATTTATTAAACATACTCCAATTTATTGAACATACTCCAATTTATTGATCATAGTCCCACTTATTGAACATACTCCCATTTATTGAACATACTCCCATTTATTGAACATAGTCCCATTTATTGAACACACTCCAATTTATTGATCATAGTCCCATTTATTGAACATACTCCCATTTATTGAACATACTCTCATTTATTGAACATACTCCCATTTATTGAACATACTACCGTTTGTTGAACATACTCTCATTTATTGAACATACTACCATTTGTTGAATATACTCCCATTTGTTGAATATACTCCAATTTGTTGAACATACTCCCATTTATTGAACATACTCTCATTTATTGAACATACTCCCATTTGTTGAACATACTCCCATTTATTGAACATACTCTCATTTATTGAACATACTCCCATTTATTGAACATACTCCCATTTATTGCACACACTCCAATTTATTGATCATAGTCCCATTTATTGAACATACTCCAATTTATTGATCATAGTCCCATTTATTGAACATACTCTCATTTATTGAACATACTCCCATTTATTGAACATTGTCCCATTTATTGACCATACTCCCATTTATTGAACATTGTCCCATTTATTGAACATACTTACATTTATTAAACATACTCCAATTTATTGAACATACTCCAATTTATTGATCATAGTCCCACTTATTGAACATACTCCCATTTATTGAACATACTCCCATTTATTGAACATAGTCCCATTTATTGAACACACTCCAATTTATTGATCATAGTCCCATTTATTGAACATACTCCCATTTATTGAACATACTCTCATTTATTGAACATACTCCCATTTATTGAACATACTACCGTTTGTTGAACATACTCTCATTTATTGAACATACTACCATTTGTTGAATATACTCCCATTTGTTGAATATACTCCAATTTGTTGAACATACTCCCATTTATTGAACATACTCTCATTTATTGAACATACTCCCATTTGTTGAACATACTCCCATTTATTGAACATACTCTCATTTATTGAACATACTCCCATTTATTGAACATACTCCCATTTATTGCACACACTCCAATTTATTGATCATAGTCCCATTTATTGAACATACTCCCATTTATTGAACATAGTCCCATTTATTGAACATACTTCCATTTATTGAACATAGTCCCATTTATTGAACATAGTCCCATTTATTGAACATACTCCCATTTATTGAACATACTCCAATTTATTGAACTTACTCCCATTTATTGAACATAGTCCCATTTATTGAACATAGTCCCATATATTGAACATACTCCAATTTATTGATCATAGTCCCATTTATTGAAAATACTCCCATTTATTGAACATAGTCCCATTTATTGAACATACTCCCATTTATTGAACATACTCCCATTAAATCCGTTAATCAATAGACACAACTGTGATAACGCCTTTACCTGATAGTTAAACATGTTACTATGTTAGTAAATACACTCTCCGTGTATCTCTTTAGGTAATGAACAATCATCATGAAGTGAGAGGTAATAACCAGTGATTATATCTTACGAGAGTTTCGGGAAATTTACAACTGAGTGAATCATTCACAGCTTCTTATGTTTGTATAGTACTAACATAGGCTGATTTAACAAATTCACAACACGAAATCCTGCAAATATTATAACTAGAGGAAATATACTGTAGTGACTCTAAATAAGTAAAAACTTCGAACGTAGATAGACGTCAAGTTCATTTATAGGTGGTAATGAATCTTGAGAGGAATATAGGCTATAGAGTCATGAGAAACTGATGCAGAAATACGATGGTTGTATGGTTCCTCAATAAAGTGGTTTTATATAGGATAAAACAATGTTATATTGTTTCTCAATAAACGGTTTTAAATTGGTTAATACGATTTAATATAGTTTCTGTATAGAACTAAACTCATTGTGTTACGTTTGCAGTACAAAACATTTGTATCCTGCAATAAATAAAATGATTTATTAATTGAATAAATTAATGTATTACTACTGTGATTCCGTGTAAAAATAAACAAAAAGAACAGTTTGTCAACATGGCCACTTTTATATTTAAATAATTTAGTAAAAATAACAATTTTATTAAGTTATAAAAGTGTTTTTGAATTGTTTAGTAGTTATAATTTTTATTAATTTTTAGTACAATTATAATTGATAAATATATATTTTTATTTATTAATAAAACAGCCTTATAAATCAGCATGTCAAATGAAAAATAACAATTCAATGAAACATTAAGCTAAAAATACTACTTAGTTCAGATTCCACGTAAAGCTGAAGGTCCCTTAGTTACTCTGGCTATTAGGCTATTAATAAATAGCTCTTTCTAAAAAACTGTCTATGTTAGTAACAATGACTACACTCGTTCGTCTACACTAATAACACACATTCACCCTTGATATTCATCCATATCTCTAGGATCGAGTGCTTACTAATGAATATTGTGTTAAAAAACAGTTAAATATGAAATATTAAGCAATAAAACAGGGATGATTTGATTAAAGAGTTAATTTAAGATAAAGTCGGGGTAGACGTAAGACCTTGAATGCTGGGTCAATGACATCTTTATTCAACCACACAATGTTGAGAATGTACAAATGATGTCTATAAGCTGACAGCCCCAACATCATGATGACAATAATAAACCTATTTGTAAGTCAATATAGACAAACGTACCGTCAAATTGATAGAGACTGATCATAATGTACTTAAAATATAAAAGGGTTAAGAGTATTGCAGATGTTCTTGAAACATATTACTTAGTAAACTAGGCGACACATCATCTCGTCTGACTTGATCCAACCTCATCTGACCCGAGCTATCCTAATCAGAGCTAATCTAACCTGAGCTAACATAACATAACCTATAACACATCTTGAGATAACCTAAATTAACGTAACAACACCTAACCTAACTTGAGCTAACCAACGCTGAAATAACGTAACCTGAGCCAACCTAACCTAAATGTAACATAACTTAAATTCAGCTAATCAAACTTGAGCTAACTAACCATGAGATAACGTAACCTGAGCCAACTTAACCTGAGTGAACGTACCATAACCTAACTTGAGCTAATCAAACTTGAGTTAACCCAACTTAAGCTAACCAACCCTGAGATAACGTAACCTGAGCCAACCTAACCTGAGTTAACGTAACATAACCTAACTTGAGCTAACTAACCATGAGATAACGCAACCTGAGCCAACCTAACCTGAGTTAACGTAACATAACCTAACTTGAGCTAATCAAACTTGAGTTAACCCAACTTAAGCTAACCAACCCTGAGATAACGTAACCTGAGCCAACCTAACCTGAGTTAACGTGACATAACCTAACTTGAGCTAACTAACCATGAGATAACGTAACCTGAGCCAACCTAACCTGAGTTAACGTAACATAACCTAACTTGAGCTAATCAAACTTGAGTTAACCCAACTTAAGCTAACCAACCCTGAGATAACGTAACCTGAGCCAACCTAACCTGAGTTAACGTAACATAACCTAACTTGAGCTAACTAACCATGAGATAACGCAACCTGAGCCAACCTAACCTGAGTTAACGTAACATAACCTAACTTGAGCTAATCAAACTTGAGTTAACCCAACTTAAGCTAACCAACCCTGAGATAACGTAACCTGAGCCAACCTTACCTGAGTTAACGTAACATAACCTAACTTGAGCTAACTAACCATGAGATAACGCAACCTGAGCCAACCTAACCTGATTAACGTAACATAACCTAACTTGAGCTAATCAAACTTGAGTTAACCCAACTTAAGCTAACCAACCCTGAGATAACGTAACCTGAGCCAATCTAACCTGAGTTAACGTAACCTAACCTAACTTGAGCTAATATAACCCAAGTTAACGTAACATAACGTAACTTGAGCTAACCAACCCTGAGATAACGTAACCTGAGCCAACCTAACCTGAGCTAACTTAACATAACTCAACTTAACTTGACCTTGCCTAAAATAATCTAACTTCAGGTACGTTGAACTCAGTTCAATACAATCAATCGTACAGAAGGCACATAGTTTTCATCCGAAGGAATGAAATAAATTATTTATAAAAATTAATTTTATTCCAACAACTTTGATAACACTCATAGTAACAATCATATAATTATTATAGCCTAACAACAAGTGAATTTAAAAATAATACAAACAAGATAAATTTGCTTCAGTTAGAGAGTTAAACACTTAGAACAACCAAAAGTATAGTTGAACTTTGTATGTGCAGACAATCCATCAAGGAAAGCTCTACAACTAGGCCGGGATTGTGGTGGCTTTTGTCGTCACCTGATGATGAAACTGCTTAGTTTGACGATTTGTCTCTCTCTCTCTCTCTCTCTCTCTCTCTCTCTCTCTCTCTCCGTCTCTCTCTCTCTCCACTCATCCCCTTCTCTTCCTCGTCTCATCTCCCCAACCCCCTCCTCCTCCACCACCCCTCTCTCTCCTCTCTCTCTCCACTCCTCTCCAATCCTCTCTCTCCTCTCTCTCTCTCTCTTCTCTCTCCCTCCAAACTCCATCCAATACTCCCCAGTCTCCATCATCTTTGCTTCATCCTAAGTTTCTTCTGTCTCATCTCATCACCAAAATATATCTGGCTCTCTACTCTCTCTCTCTCGGCTGCATCTGAGCTCCCTTAGTGTGTTCTCTTTGTCTAACTGAACGTTTCGATGGTGTCTCGAAGGCTTCAGTCTCCTCGTCTCGTCCTGCTCTCCTCGGATCGACATTCGCTTCTAGACTCGCTCCAGAGACTCTCCAGCGTCAGCTCCGCAGCGTCGATAGTCGCCAGAACGCGAGCTCTGAAAACTCACTCGCCGACATAGAAGAATCGCACGAAGAGAGCAAACTCCTCAGACACGAAAAAAATCTCCTCCCACCCAATCACGACAGACATGAATCACACGAGCTCTCCTCAAGATCTTCCCTCTACTCTCAAGATTCTCTCCTCTCTCTCTCTCTCCTCTCATCTCTCTCTCCTCCTCTCTCTCTCTCTCTCTCTCTCCTCTCTTCTCTCTCTCTCTCTCTCTCTCTCTCTCTCTCTCTCTCTCTCTCTCTCTCTCTCTCTCTCTCTCTCTCTCTCTCTCTCTCTCTCTCTCTCTCTCTCTCTCTCTCTCTCTCTCTCTCTCTCTCTCTCTCTCTCTCTCTCTCTCTCTCTCTCTCTCTCTCTCTCTCTCTCTCTCTCTCTCTCTCTCTCTCTCTCTCTCTCTCTCTCTCTCTCTCTCTCTCTCTCTCTCTCTCTCTCTCTCTCTCTCTCTCTCTCTCTCTCTCTCTCTCTCTCTCTCTCTCTCTCTCTCTCTCTCTCTCTCTCTCTCTCTCTCTCTCTCTCTCTCTCTCTCTCTCTCTCTCTCTCTCTCTCTCTCTCTCTCTCTCTCTCTCTCTCTCTCTCTCTCTCTCTCTCTCTCTCTCTCTCTCTCTCTCTCTCTCTCTCTCTCTCTCTCTCTCTCTCTCTCTCTCTCTCTCTCTCTCTCTCTCTCTCTCTCTCTCTCTCTCTCTCTCTCTCTCTCTCTCTCTCTCTCTCTCTCTCTCTCTCTCTCTCTCTCTCTCTCTCTCTCTCTCTCTCTCTCTCTCTCTCTCTCTCTCTCTCTCTCTCTCTCTCTCTCTCTCTCTCTCTCTCTCTCTCTCTCTCTCTCTCTCTCTCTCTCTCTCTCTCTCTCTCTCTTCTCTCTCTCTCTCTCTCTCTCTCTCTCTCTCTCTCTCTCTCTCTCTCTCTCTCTCTCTCTCTCTCTCTCTCTCTCTCTCTCTCTCTCTCTCTCTCTCTCTCTCTCTC
Organism: Stictocephala bisonia; assembly: GCA_035578905.1. NCBI lineage: Eukaryota > Metazoa > Arthropoda > Insecta > Hemiptera > Membracidae > Stictocephala > Stictocephala bisonia. The sequence goes on from JAQJVL010000289.1 coordinate 46,164, forward strand.
TCTCTCTCTCTCTCTCTCTCTCTCTCTCTCTCTCTCTCTCTCTCTCTCTCTCTCTCTCTCTCTCTCTCTCTCTCTCTCTCTCTCTCTCTCTCTCTCTCTCTCTCTCTCTCTCTCTCTCTCTCTCTCTCTCTCTCTCTCTCTCTCTCTCTCTCTCTCTCTCTCTCTCTCTCTCTCTCTCTCTCTCTCTCTCTCTCTCTCTCTCTCTCTCTCTCTCTCTCTCTCTCTCTCTCTCTCTCTCTCTCTCTCTCTCTCTCTCTCTCTCTCTCTCTCTCTCTCTCTCTCTCTCTCTCTCTCTCTCTCTCTCTCTCTCTCTCTCTCTCTCTCTCTCTCTCTCTCTCTCTCTCTCTCTCTCTCTCTCTCTCTCTCTCTCTCTCTCTCTCTCTCTCTCTCTCTCTCTCTCTCTCTCTCTCTCTCTCTCTCTCTCTCTCTCTCTCTCTCTCTCTCTCTCTCTCTCTCTCTCTCTCTCTCTCTCTCTCTCTCTCTCTCTCTCTCTCTCTCTCTCTCTCTCTCTCTCTCTCTCTCTCTCTCTCTCTCTCTCTCTCTCTCTCTCTCTCTCTCTCTCTCTCTCTCTCTCTCTCTCTCTCTCTCTCTCTCTCTCTCTCTCTCTCTCTCTCTCTCTCTCTCTTCTCTCTCTCTCTCTCTCTCTCTCTCTCTCTCTCTCTCTCTCTCTCTCTCTCTCTCTCTCTCTCTCTCTCTCTCTCTCTCTCTCTCTCTCTCTCTCTCTCTCTCTCTCTCTCTCTCTCTCTCTCTCTCTCTCTCTCTCTCTCTCTCTCTCTCTCTCTCTCTCTCTCTCTCTCTCTCTCTCTCTCTCTCTCTCTCTCTCTCTCTCTCTCTCTCTCTCTCTCTCTCTCTCTCTCTCTCTCTCTCTCTCTCTCTCTCTCTCTCTCTCTCTCTCTCTCTCTCTCTCTCTCTCTCTCTCTCTCTCTCTCTCTCTCTCTCTCTCTCTCTCTCTCTCTCTCTCTCTCTCTCTCTCTCTCTCTCTCTCTCTCTCTCTCTCTCTCTCTCTCTCTCTCTCTCTCTCTCTCTCTCTCTCTCTCTCTCTCTCTCTCTCTCTCTCTCTCTCTCTCTCTCTCTCTCTCTCTCTCTCTCTCTCTCTCTCTCTCTCTCTCTCTCTCTCTCTCTCTCTCTCTCTCTCTCTCTCTCTCTCTCTCTCTCTCTCTCTCTCTCTCTCTCTCTCTCTCTCTCTCTCTCTCTCTCTCTCTCTCTCTCTCTCTCTCTCTCTCTCTCTCTCTCTCTCTCTCTCTCTCTCTCTCTCTCTCTCTCTCTCTCTCTCTCTCTCTCTCTCTCTCTCACCTTATTTGTTATTTGTATAGACATTTTAACTGTGATGTAAAATACGACTACGTTTATACAGTTTATTGAAGGTTTTGATACGATATCAAAAGAAAAAAATTCAAAATGCTAAAAAGTAATTGTTTTTGATGAAAATAAACGAATTGATAGAAAACCCTGTTGCACTAAACTTTTCTTGTTTTATCGATTCTGCACTCTAAAGAAACTGTAAAATTAGGTGATTTATAGCTTTAAGTAGAGATATATAACTACTGTAATTTTATAAAAGTAAAATTTATAAAACAAGCTGATTTGTGTTTCTATTTGAAATGTTTTAAAAGATTAAATTTGTTTATTTTATGGCGACTGTGGACTGAATGGAGCTTGATTAAAAGTTTATAGCTTTTGAATGTAGAGATACTAATGATTTTTATTTACAAATGAGTTTAAGTAAATCGGTGTCTTATTTACATGCAAACGTATACAACTCTGAAGACGTATTGAGATATGTTTTTTATTTTACGTGATTTCACATTTTCACATTTCATTCTACAATTTATTATGATCTCAAATCGGAAGCCAACTAGTGAATAGTTTAAAAAGTAGTGCTAAAAATGAAACAAAGTATTTTTGACATTTATAACCTAAATACGAACATGAATATTGCTAAATTAATTTAACTCTTTTTGCAAAATTGACTTTTAATGAGTAATATTTTATTTTTTACTGTTTCGATATGGTTGGAGTAAAAACTCTTAGAAACCAAGAAGTAAAACAAATATGCTATTTTTAAACTGCTGAGTTTCACTGCACAAAATGAGTGAAAAATATGTTTCCTAGAAAAGTGTGTTGTCAGTTACGAGTATTATCTTACAATTAACATAAACAATTGTACAAAGTTCAACGTGATGGAAACTTGAACTCGTTTACGCAAACAGTTTATACTGTAGCTGCAATGTTTAATACAACGTACGCATGCATTCAAAAAATATAAATAATCCCCACGTTGTTTGGTGGTCGTTGGTTTAAGGTTGAGTTAGGTCGTAACTTTACGAAGGTTGAGATCGGGCTTTCCAATCAGCTGGTTTCTGTGTGTAATTTTCTCTCTCTCCTTAACGTTCCTCTTCGGTTGTATCCTCTACTGAAACATTTATTCTAATATTTTAAAAAAATGTTCTTCTTTTATGACACAGTTCATATATGAGAGTAGCCTAGACCAGAGAGTTCCGACGTTATCGCAAGATAACGGAGTCGTGCAACATCGAGTGTGGCTGTCCCTTGGATTGGTGACCGTCTGAGCGATCCCGTCCCTGCACACAGCCCGCATATCCTGTCACTAGTGGTGGTTCGAAAATCACCTTTAGGCTGTTGGTCCCCAGGTTAAGTGTTAGAGAGGCTTCTTAGCCCTTATTTCGCCTGATAAAATAAGACAATCTTTTATTCCTCATTATCAAACTTATGAGAACAGTTTTGAGTTCTTCTTTGAGTTCTTTATTGGAAATTGTAAATAATGTAAGAAATTCTAAAATATTCCAATAAAAGCATTTTATTAGAATATTTGAGAATTTCTAAAAAAAGTGTTGGATTATTTAATACTCTCCGTTAGAAAACAGTAGTGATAACAGGTGGCAACATAATCTTAACAGTCTTGTCCCTCCGATATTTTAAAGCGCATTTTTTTAATTTTTAAAGAAGAGGCCGATCCTCCTTCTTAACCTTACTCTGCCCATTCCTCATAGACTATTCATTTCTGCTAGGAACTTATTCAGACAAAGAAAGGGGACGCAGCAGTACAATAGAAGGTGAGTATTATTGATACATCTTCCAGTCTAGGCCGGATGTATCAGAAACATATGTATCGAATCAGCGCTATCTCGAACCGAAGTTTAAAATCCTGACGTTTTAGACCGCACGGCCACCAGCTCGCCCAGTTTGCTTTTGATTGAACACGAAATGGTAGTTTTGATTCAGATACCAATGGACTACCAAATATATTTCTGCAAATAAAGCTTTAATACAACATCATAGTTGACTTTATTTTCATTTATGACAAGATTATTTGTTTACTATTATAAAAATATTCTATTGTCGGCACTGGTGGCGCAGTGCTGTAACCCAGCTACTTGGGGACAACGTAGTTGGGAGATTGTAGGCGATAGGTTATATGCTCGGTCCTCTTAATACCGACACGGCGTCCGCTCAGTGGTTGCCATCGACGAGGACACTACTAGAGAAGTCTGGGTTGTCCATGTTGGATGGTAGTACACGGTTCAGATGTTGTGTAGGTAAGAGAACTGAGTGTCAGACTTGTCAGTTAGCTGAAAAAATCAGACCAACACTATGTGGTTCGGATTCCACGTAAAGCTGTAGGTCCCATAGTTGCCCTGGCTATTGGGCTATTAATAAATAGTCCTTTCTGAGCTAAGTCGAACTAAGATAGTAACAATGACTACACTCGTTCATCTACAATTTTCACACTCATTCGAAATCCATATTCACCCATATCTTGACGATTGGTGTCTTAAAGATAAATGAAATAAATAAATATGGAATGCATTTGAAAAAAATGTGGTTTTTGTCAAGTTGGAGTTTTAGATTTTTTAAAAAAGAATGCAATATTAAAAATATTCCATGCCACAAAAACCATAATAACAGTACTTTGACAATTTTTCTAAATTGTTCAACGCATTGTTTTTCCACGCTTTAAAGTATCACGCCTAGCGATTACCGTAACTAAACACGATGTAGCAGGGCAAGGCCAACAGCAATCTGCACGAGACAATAATTTTATTTCAATACTTTTATTTTCAGAAATAATCTACTTCATATGGGGTTTTAATATTTTTTCATTGCTAAACATTTTCTATTTACTCAGTTTAATCTGTATACATTACTATTATTTTTGGTTTCAGCAGACTATATTATCATATTTTCAGTGTTAAAGCCAAGACTTGGTGTAGAACTCATACAGAAATGCTACAGTTTCTGAGTGTTACTCTATGCTATTTTTGCTCCTGAAAGTGCTATTATATCTATAAAACAAGATGTTAATACTAATTTAGTTAAATAAGTAAATAACAACTATGTATGTAACAAACAAATAAAATAATTATATACAATATAAAATTTAAATTCAAATCTTTGTTGTTTTTCACCATTTGTAAGCAATCGACACTGTCAATGTATAAACTAGACTAAAAAAATACAATAAAAATAGTTATTTAATAAAATAATATACATGGTAAAAGTAGCAGTAAACTTAGTAATATTTTGTACATAGTAGAATTATCATTATGTAAAACAACACAAAAATATAATGGTACTCAAACAATTGTAAAATATGATTAGTCTTATAATACGAAAATAAAACATGATTAAAATTAGTTTAAATATTAAAAATGTAAGTCACTCATGTTACACTGTAAAAATTCATCCAAAGAGTAATAAGATTTAGTTTTAAGCCAAGAATCCATAATGTTTTTGAAAAACTAAAGTGAATCATCATATGCGTGTTGAGGCAGTTTATTATACACTTTATGCCGAGAAATTTATAGCTCTTTTGTGTAATTGTTAATCTTGTTAAAGGTAGATTAAGTGAACGATTATTTCTGGTATTATGGCTATGAACATCTGATCTTAACATCAAGCTATTTACATTTTCTTTAGCATAAGGCAGTCATAGATGAATAAGCTTGGTACTGTCATAGTGTTTAAAGTTTTAAAATGTTCTCTACATGATTCCATATATTCCAGACCTAGTACTACCCTAATGGCTTTTTTTTACCATTTGAAAACAGATTTTGCTCCCATAGAGTTTCGCCAGAATAACATTCCATACTGTAAGTGGGAACTAAAAAAGGCGTAATAAGAATAGAGTAGGAGTTCTTTGCTAACATTATCGTTTAGTTTTTCAACAGGAATAGATTACAGGCTTAGTTATTACACATATAATTTGTATGTTCGTTCCAGCTAAGTTTTTTGTCTATATAAATCCCTAACAGTTTGACATGTAAGTTTTCATTTACTGGGACTTAAAAAAAAAAAAAAGAAAATTAATAAAACCTAAAAAATACGCTGTCTATTGAAAATTAACAGTAAAATTTTATATGTCAATGAAACATAGTGTTTTTGTGTCTATCTCGTTGTATCCACGAGTAAACAGTTACTTGTGAAATTAACAAACTAATGATTATTTTGATTTACATATATTCTCCTCATAAAACACACCAGGCAAAAATAATGAATCATGTTTGTGAAGGCCAAAATCGTAAATTTACAAAGCTGACGTGATATTTGCTGAGGACGGAGAGCTGACGTCAAATTGAATGCAAACAAACCCTCTCACTGCTCGTCAATGGGTTAACAGAGTTCAAAGTGTTGGAAATTTACGTTCTACGACTTTGAGGAATGACTAAAAAAAAAAAAAAAAAAAAAAAAAAAAAAACGATACATTTGAAAAAAATTTAGGATGCTATTTTTTCAATAATTCACAACCATACTCATATTTAGAGAATTGAACAAATATATTATTTTTATTATTCAATATTATTATTCATTACCAAGATGGAAGAGATATGGACGAATATGACAAGTAAATGAGTATGATGAATTGCACTCATTGGATGAACGAAAGTAGTCATTGTTACTAACTAAGGTCGGCTGTTATCTAGAAAGAGCTATTAATCAATAGTCTAATAGCCAGGAGAACTAACAGATGGACATATTTACGTGGATTTAGAATCACGTAATGTTGATCTTATTTAAAACTATTTAGCAAGTCTTATACTCACTTATTTTCCCTACAAAACATCCGAACTCAGCCAACATGGACATCTAGACTTCTCTAGTAGTGTCCACGCCAATAGCAACCGTTGACTGGACGTCATGCCGGTATTAGCTTATGACCTACCACCTACAATCTACACAACACTTTGTCTCCAAGTAGCTGGGTTACAACTCTGCGTCACTAGTACCAACACTATCCATACTATGTATATTATATACACTGTGTAGCCACCAAACTAATAATCATGGTCTTATAAAGATAAAATAACTGTAGTAATAACACCCTGTGATAAGTAGATGTGACAACTGTAGTCATTTACATCAACGTTTCCTCACATGCCTCACGACTACGCGAGGACACATTCATATGACATTTTCAACAGACTCAGCGCTCATTGGTTGACTTGCTGAGGGACAAATGAATCTGTGTAACACATCCTGAGCCATTTGCTGATTGCCGGTGTCAACTTCAATCACGAAATGGCGGCGAGTCGATTTACAACCCGTAACATGGGCTGGGTCTTTGACAACGTATCAGTACACCAACAATATTCTAATTAACTCAGTTTTTATTAATCACAAGCATGTTAAAAATACATCCTGATGATTAGCTATTCTTTTTTAACTTAACTGAACATGGTGAAAGATTTATTTTGAACTATAAAATATTTAGATAGCTGTTCAGTTGTTAAAAAATAATAGATGAGTAACTGATGCATATATCTTCCTAATCTAATGAACTACAGAAGTAGTGAAAAAAACCATAAGTTTTGTTTTATTTTATAAATGGAAACTATTGTTTTATAAGAAAATGTATTTGGGCCTGTTAATAGTAACGTAACCATTTATTTTTTCTGTTTATAGAAAAATCGATTTTATCATATTTACAATCAATCATAGACAGTATAGATATAACGATTCTTTGGCGTTCGACAGCATAAAATATTGATATAAACAATCGCGTGAAAACCTTAAACATATTTAGGAGACTTGTCATATTAGCTTATATTATTAAAAACTATTATTAAAGAACATACCAGTTGTATTTTCTGTTTGTTATTAAATACGTTATTAAAGTAACCTTGAAAGACGTATAAAATAGTTAATAACAAAGAAAATTGGATATTTTCCTTCATTTATCAAAGCACATAAAATTCTTGCAACTGAATACATTCGAGTGTACAAAACAAGTCCGACGTTATTGCAGGCAGAGACAAGACGATGCCGCTCCGTCTCGATTGCACAATAAAGCTGAACTTTTATTATAACATTTGGCTCAGAGTTAGATAGCGTTAACGTTTTTTCTTACCATATACATTTATTATCTTAGCGATCTTATAGTTTGAGAAGGAAATAATTTTTCAAGTATTTTAATTAAATCTAAATTTTAATATATTAGTTTATAGGGAAATAAATATAACTAGGGGACTACCCTGCACGCTTCACGTATCAACCCTCATCATGGCTGTAATACAGTGTTACTAAAATCAACAGAACAATATGTATTTTTTAGTTGGGGTTTTCTTCTAATGTTTTTATTAGATAAAATGGTTCTTATAAAGGCTTATTTCTAATAAAAATATCGGAAAGCCCTTTCTTCCGATTATTAAGTATTTTGTTTTATTTAACAGCTATTTTTTTTATTATGAAGAAAGTCAAACGGTTTTAAATATTCATTAAAATAAGTAAAGTTTACACTAGATTAATCATTAAAAACGCAAACTGCTGTTGTTTGTACCAATAAAAACACCGTAGGCATACTGATAGACAACCATCGGACATTTTAGGCCAGTGGGGGGGGGGGGGCTAAGTTATTTTTACATATCTGATATTTTATCCACTATCCTTGGCTCCTTTAAAACGATTATGATTAAAATATCTAATCTTCTTCCAAGCTCGAAAAAATTCGCGAGAACGATTCACTCAAGGAATTAAATAAATATAAAATCCCAAAATAAATATGACAACTTTAGTCAGTACTTATTATTAAAAGTAAAAAATAGGAAGAGTAATTAATTTGTAGTTTTTCCTTAGTGTCAATATAAAAATAATTTAATTATGTTAGTGAGCAGATTGACAAAATACCATCAAATATTTATTTATACTAAAGTACACATATCAGAGTAGTTTGAAAAATGTCATCACTACCAACAATTACGGGAGAATAGGGAAAACAGGGCTACCAAATGACTGTACACAAAAAGGTACACACATACACAAAAAGGTACACGCATACACAAACATATAGAACGCACGTACGCAAGCCTTCCTCTTGACAAACAAACTCACACATCAGCATGCAGGACCAAACAGTAGCCAGAGGCTTGTAAACATCACTCCAATATTTACAAAGGCCATCCCCAGTCACACTGGCGCTTGATCTAAAAAAATATTCTGTTGAATTTGAACGAAGTCAAAGTTCCGATGCAAATAAACTTGCTATATACGAAAATAAAAATACAGTTTGAAGGAAAACACTTTTTCATTATTTATGAATTATCAATGCATTTGTCTTTTCACGTTAAAAATAAATTACGTTTAAAAAAGTTACAAATGAGAAAATGAATGAAAATGTAAAAAATATTTCATATTTAAGGATCCAAATTTGCAACGTTCAGAAAAACATAAGATTTTTCTTGAAATTAACATTAAGGTAGTCTGTATTTAATTTTTTTCTGAATATTACGTTTACTTTTGATTTGAAAATTTAAAGGTGTATACTTGAATAGGAGTGTATTAAATGCAGGATGTGAAGGATGGGTGGGAGGGCCACCACTGCAGAACGTTATGTTAGGGTGATGAGCATAACTGCGATACCATTATCAGATACTCGTCCTTGCATAATGCGAGTGTAGGGCCATGACGTGTTAGGTTTGTTAGTTGAGCTACGGTTTCATTCCTTTATCAGTCGCTCTGGTCTGAGGATGATAAGCGTAGTTTACTTATCGATTACGTAATATCTGTACATTTTGTATTTATACTGTAGTAGTATGTTTTGTGTGTCGTTCACTTGTATTGTATTTCTATCAACACGTATTATCCTAATCAAGAAACTAGATTTAATATACCGACAACATTTATATAAAATATTTGTAGTTAGCAAGAAATGGAATAGGTACCCCATTCTAGTAGGTAACAGGGGAGCACAGTAAACCCAAGGTTGAAGTACAATATAGGGATGGCCTCACAGCTCTACTTTTCCCCTCAGGAAAATAAACTAAACAAAGGAGGTTTTATTTAGTCCAAATATATCACAGAAAACATTATATTTACTTGAAGTTCCCGTTGGCATATTTCTATATATCCAGCTCAGTAAACGCTTAGTGGTTTACCTTCGCCCGACGTGATGAGGGTCAACGAGTCTCAACAACCCCTTGTAAATACACGTGTCCCACAAACCTGCAGAACATCATAGTGCTATGGGCCCTGAAACGGAAAATAAAGCTGACTTAGATATTCATAGATACGATACAACTGAACATGACGCAACAAACATTTATAACAACATAAGTACAATATGTTTTCTAGTACAGTAGCACTTAGAACTATTTATCTAACTTAAGAGAATGCCATTTTAGAATACATTTATAATTTTGTAAAATGGGTTCGCCCGTTCATAAATAAAAAAACAAATTTATACTGTGGAAGGAGCAAAACTGCTGTTGTATCTCTAAATCGTTGTTTATTTTTAAGAGTTATTTACAAAATGCATACTTTTTTTCTAAATATTAAAAGTACTGTAAACTGAAATGTGTTTTAATGAGTAAGGATAAATTATGATCGGACCTTTTACGTTAATTCACTACCAATACTTTGGTTAGGTTTTGCTAGGTTTGGTTATGTTATTTTAGGTTTGGTTATATTATGTTAGGTTTGGTTAGGATATGTTAGGTTTAGTTTGGTCATGTCAGGTTAACCTAAGTTATGGTTATGGTAGTGTACTAACGGAAAGGATCCTACAGATCTTTTAATAAAGCAGATACTTGAAATCGATTGATTTATAAATGTATTTGGTACCAAAGACCCGAGAGGGTTATATAACAACAGTGTAAGTTGTGAGACTGGTGAATTCCCAATGTCTTGTGTCACCGTATATCGATGCCGCGACAGATAAATAATTCACAAGGTTTGTAATATTTAAGATTGGCATTTTCCATCCTTAAACATTTTATCATAAAAAATTAATAACTGAAAAACTTAAGATTTAGGATAAACATAATTTTCTTACTTCAGAAATATAAAAATATAAGATACAATTTATAACAATCTCATTATAGTTTTATGGACCGTAATGGTAGATTTTGAGGTGAAATTCGAACATATTTCAGTCAATATAAAACGAGGATCTGTTATAGTAAAAATGTGTAAGATTAAATTAATTTACACTACTACTGCATTTGAGGCCAAAGTACTGTGGAGATTGTAAAATATTGTATTGGTTGAAACCACCACAGCGTATCTTGCGTATGCAGGCTGGCCTCTAATAAAAAGGTTGCTATCGCCTTGGAAATTACTAGAGTAGTCTGAAGTGCTCATTTTGGGTATTAGTTAGGGTTCGTTTGATGTATAAGAAGGAAACTTGAGTATAAGACTCATCACTTTACTGGAAATCATACCAATACTACGTGGTTCGGATTCTAAGTAAACCTTTTAGTCCCATAGTTCTAAATACTGGGCTACTAATGAGTCGTTTCTTTAGTAAGTTTCAGCTATTAACAAAACTGCAAGCTATCCTTCAGTCATGTTACTATTCATATTTGCCATGAATATACAGTTAAATGTGTTGTAAACAATAAGTATAAGTCTTTAATAATTTGGAAAAATCTGTTGTAATACAGAAGTTTGTTATAAGTATATAAAATTCACCAGGACGCAATGCTAATAGGAGTTGTATTAGGATTAGAAATAAACTAATTTTGCGCAAATACTAAAATAAAAATAAAAAACCCAGGATTTTTTATTTTATAAAAAACGTTAATACAAGTCCCGACGTTTTTGAAGTAATGAAATGAACCAATTTCAGTCTGGTCTGAATTATTTACACACACCTACCTAATAACCAACATATATATATATAATCAATCAAACAATTTAATAAATCAATTACCTAATTTAAAGTTTTCTACATTTGTGTTTGTACTCTGGTTATGATAGATAACCCAACGATATCCTGCGTAGTAATCAGTGTGATGACCCTTTGCATTTATCATAACCACTTCCAATAATTTATGGTTCTAGACCAGGAAATCCGAATAACCTATCCCCAAATCCATCCATAATATGGTACTTGCAGTGGAAATATGGATGGAATCAATAATCGGAATCCACGCAGTGTAAAATAATTTAAATTACTTTTTGTCATAATTAATAAGGTGAGCTTGAAATAATATTTGAAACTCATGTTGTTATTTACTGTAGAGTGTATGGCAGTAATCTGATTTCTTTACGTTTCAATTCTTTATTTTAATCTAACTTTTCATACTGTATAAAAGCTAAATACTAGCTAAAAATCACTGACTGACTCACTCATAACAAAATCTCAAAAACCACCGAACCGGTTTCCACGTGATTTTAAAATAAGTTAGCTTTAGTACTAAAAGGACGCAGTAAGAAAGGATTTTTCGGAATTCGATTTCTAATGAGTACAAACAGCCCCTCAACGTTTCCTATTTTCCCATAAGAATAATATTGGGTTGATATTAGTAAATTAATAATAGTTGTTTTGTAAATAAGTTAACATGTTTATTTTGTATATTTGACATTACCCTATTGATGCAGTAAGAGTTTAATCTTCAGTTGTTATAAACACGTATGAAATAGGATAAGTAATACTCTATACTAACAACGCAAATAGTGTGAGGGGACTCACAAATAGTTAGTTGCTCACAAATCTGTATGACGTTTAATATTGTGATTTTACGTTATACAGATAATAATCTACTCGTACTATTATTTGTAGTCAAAGTCACATGCCGAGGGGTATCGAGTGCAGAAAGAGTCGGGGTTGGCACTCTAAGCGTACAGGGGTGTCCCCTAGTATTGTATAAACGTATAAAAAACTCTTCTAAATTACTGTTTGATATTACAGGATATCATTAATAGTATTGTACAGAGCGCATAGAAACTTCATCTGGCGAAATAACGCTTATTTGAGCGTCTGACTGTGGGTTTCAAATAATATTATTTTTGGTTTTAAAATCATCACATGCTCACTTTAGTCTTAAAGATTGTTTCTTGGTGTTATTTGACTTTATCCCTTCCCGGTATTTCTTCATTCTCTTGGCTCTTTGTTGAAGCTCTGCTTCTAAAAAGTACCCTTACTGCTGTAATGTTTTATGTGTCTTAGTTGTGAATGTTATATGCTTGACTTGTAGTACTTTACTTTTGTTTATTATTGATTGGTATTGATTTTGTTACAATTTGTTTGGTTAGTTTTTCTCAGACATCTCAATCACGAGTCCAAAGTATGACATTCATTACTGTCTCATTGAACCTTTAGACATACTGCTAAGCCTGAAATTAGTAACATACTCAACATTTCAACTAAAAATAGGCATCTATAAAATAATAGAAGTATTCAATTTTATTAAAGTTCTCTTGTAAGCAAGTTTCAATTACTTATTCTGCAAATTGCAAACCCTAGTGGAACCCAATAAGGTAGTGGGCCGAGAAATTCTCCTTTGCAGCAGTGCACCCACAATTTATGTCTATGAGAAAATAAGTTTTACTTACACTTTGTTTTAGATAGATTTTTTATAGACTATACGCAATATAGGGGAAATAAAATAGTTGACTTTGTGAAATGTGAACCTGGCGAAACAGTTCCAAATAGATCATAATTGATGCTTGGTGATATGAGTTTGAAGAAAAGAATAGTTTAACATTTTTTTATAACAAACATTTTGTTATGAATGGTATTTCATAGATGTAAATTTAAGAGTCAGTATATGTAACTGGGTGATAGTCTGTTAAAAGCAGTCTGACCTTACGACCCATGTTGAACAGTCTTAATATGTAAAATAGAAAATGATGTATTCACTCATTACGAAATCTCCGGAAACACAACATCTTTTGATATTACGGGGGAAGTTACCCTTTGTCTTATCCACTAATACAGGATTGCCATTCAATTCCTAAAAGGTAAAACAACCCCCGATAGTTTCCTTCTTTTCCACAAGAGTAAGACTGACATCAATTTAATTTAAGAATTTATTATAAACAGCTGATAGAAACAACATAAATATGACACAAAAGCTTGGCTAATTTGGCTTTCATTGCGAAATATTTTAGGCCATTTCTACAAACTCTGACATGATTGCGCTACTTTGCTCCCCCAAAAGTAAGTAGACTTATAGGGTTTTATAGACTGCCGGACTCTGGTAGAACGGCAGCAGGTTGGGCTTTATATTGATGTTATATTTTAGAGAGAACCAGCGAGGGAAGGGTAATCAAGCGCAGATGACCACCTTGTAACGAAGCAAGGGCTGTCGGCTAGTAAATTTAAAAACATAAAAATATATCCATAACCGTAACGTTAAAGAATACCTAATTATTTTCATTTATTAATATCCTTTAAAATAATAATTGTATTGAAAACAGTTAAAAATTCATTATCTAATTAGCTAGAATGATAAATAACAATGTTTAATGAAAATTAAGATTTTTAAAGTTAAAAAACTAATTATTTCTACGTATAATTTGTTAGGATTAATTATTTAAAGTATTAATTAACATAAATAAGTATAGATAAATTTGAAATCAACGTTAAGCTTTAGGTCCCATAGTTGTTCTGGTTACTGGGCTATTAATAAATAATCCTTTCTAAACTAAGTCGAACTCAAATAGCAACAATGACTACACTAGTTCATTTTCACTCATCACACTCATTCACCCCTCATATTCGCCAATATCTCTACGATAGGCGTCTTAGCAATGAATAATGAATAAATTAATAAAGACTACCTAGGCTTGGAAATTCCTAATTTTCTTTCATACAATTAAAATGCTGATTAATGAATTATATAATGACACATAACTAACTACCAGTATTTTTTTCACATGTTGTAAGATCAAATTACAATCTTTGTCTTAGTCATAGAGAAGATGTTTTATTTGAAGTAATCTCTTTTTTCATATGATGGGGCTTTTTTCAAATTATTAGTAACTATAATAAAATAGATAATTTATAAAATTCTTATAAAAAACTAGATCAAGTTATCATTTTACAGTAAATAACAACTAAGTTAAAATGAAGAAAACCAACAAAGAATAACGTAATTACACTGAATTTAAGGAGCTTAAGATAACAACTGCCCCGAGAAGGGGGCACTAGAGATAAAATATTTCCTCAGTCTGAGCCCTATTATAGTTACATCTTAGTTTTCAAACACAAGTGGTTTATTGTACCTCACCATCTAATTAATTTGTTAATAGCAGAGTACACTTAGCTAGAGAGTACTAATTGCCTTTTACAAGCAACTGGGGAGGATAAATTACCCCTTAGACAGTGTTGCGAATTTACTTTTCTTGTACTGTAATACAATTAAATTCTTTTCTTCGTTTGGTAACGTAATTAGGGATGTGAAATATTTTCAATACATCGATATTTCATATTATCAATATATCTCAAACCAAAAATCAATCTAACGATAACATCGAATAATAAAATACTGATCGGTAACGCCTGCCAGCGGTGAATGCAATATGGCTACAGGACTCATATTGCCTACCCACAAGATCTCACGGCGTCCCCCGTGTAATGTGGCGTACAGACATACTGAACGGTAACGCCTTCCATAGGTGAATGCAATATGACTACAGGACTCATATTGCCTACCCACAAGATCTCACGGCGTCCCCCGTGTAATGTGGCGTACAGACATACTGAACGGTAACGCCTACCATAGGTGAATGCAATATGTACTTAGTCAACGTTGACAATGTTAAGCAGTAATTCCTAACCACTTTACATTAATCCAAATGTCATTACATGACAGCCAACCTGTAACTATAAGTCTTGGAAGTGGAATCAGGAGGTCATAATAGGTGAGACGATAGAGCTCTGAAAGTTTGACTGGTGTATGAACATGTACCGTTGTTTCACTCTAAAAGCTGTAACTCTATAAACTATTTATTCTTATGTATTTTCAGTGTAAAAACTAGCAATATGTTGTTTAAGGTTGATACAATAATGCAATTTTCGAAATACCGATCGTTAGTTCAGTTGGGGGCTCAAATCTTGTATTTTCATAGTACTTTCTTTACCGATGAACATAAATGCCACACTTATATGACTCCTCATCATTAATATCTATGTTTTGTACTCATGTGTTACCAAACAGTCAAGTTTTTCACTCAAATTGGACAGCACCACTCTCTCTTGTTGAGAAAAAAAATGATTGATTAAAACTTTCTCATTTATCGTTACACTTTAAATTAGTTTTTTAATTAGCATAATACGTGTTGATACATATACAGTACAAGTAAACGTCACACAACACAAATTTATTACAATATAAGCACAAAATGCACAAATATACTACAATACAAGCACAAAATGCACAAATATTATGGTGATCGATTTCGGTGAACCACGCTCACCTTCCTCAGACCAGAGGGATTCACAAAAGAAAAGCGATTCTTTTGTGAATCGCTCTGGTCTGAGGAAGGTGAGCGTGGTTCACCGAAATCGATCACCATAATATTTGTGCATTTTGTGCTTGTATTGTAGTATATTTGTGCATTTTGTGCTTATATTGTAATAAATTTGTGTTGTGTGACGTTTACTTGTACTGTACTTTAAATTATTACTCGTAGCAAGTAATATATGTAGATTATGTTACGTTGCCACTTTAATACTATATAATAAAATTATTCAATAGAATCTAAAAACAATATTTCATGATAAGGTGAAGTATTTGTTACAAGTTTATTCATAAAAGATTATTTATAGATTTGATGATTGTTAAATTTATTCATTTTCAGTTTGTTATGAGATAATATACTACAAACACATCATGCTCTACAATCTGTAACCAAAATGTCAAAAATAAACCCGGTGAAGTGGGACAACTAGAGAGAGATTTGTGATTTTACAAATTTAATTATTGAAATCAATTTCTGTTATTCACAGTAAATCACAATCGTTACTAAATTGCATTGAAAAAGTTTATATTTATGAGAGCCAAGAAAAAAATTTCGTAAACCGATACGTATTAATGGAGTTTTGCATATAAAACATAGACTATAAATAGTTGTTAGATAGATACTATTTGATTATAACGAAAAAATGTGCTCTCTGCAATATAAAAACTACATTTACTTTTAAATGAAAACACGTGCAAAATCAAAATGTCATTTAGCTAACTCAACGATGTAATCTGTTAGAAATAAAACTATTTCCAGAGGAAAGTAGTTACGGAGCAAGGAACGTCACCCTTATCAGGCAAGAGGGTTTTGACAAACAATGGGATATTTTTTAGAGTTTAAACTTTTTTTTTTTTTTTTTTTTTTCAAAAAAGGAGAGGCCGATCTCCTCCTTAACCTTACTCTGACCATTCCCCATAGACCATTGATCTGTGCGAGGAACTTATTCAGTCAGAGTAAGGGGGCGAACCTGTACAGTACAAGGTGAATATTACTGATAAATCTTTCAGTCTAGGCCGGATTCGAACCAGCGCTATCTCTAACCCAAGCTCAAAGTCCTGACGCCTTAGACCACTCGGCCACCGGCTCGCCCAAACTTGAAAACACTTTAAAGATACATCTTTATTAAATTGAATTACATAAAATTGCACGCTTTGGCAAAAAGGTACAAAATATTACTTAAAAAATAAAATGTTTGTATAAGCTAACAATTTTATTTAGACAAGATTGATTATTACTTCTTGTAAAATACTTGTTTATAAAGATATATTTGTATGCTACAGGGATAATCATATTTTTCTTAAATCATATGAACGAATGAATGAATTTAATTTATTTCTATAATAAATTGCACAATTAAAATACAATATGTACATAATACTTAAACATGTATTGAATGTAACATTATATAACACCATTAATAGTACAGAAATATACCGCCCACATGGGCCCTAGGCCTTTGCGTGGGAATTAGTCTAATACGTAAAATAATAAAACTGTCTTTAATGAACAAGTTAAAAAAGGAAAAATACAAGTTTACTCTCATGGAAAATAAAAAAGTTAAGTTTAGGCTTGAGGTCAGAATTATGTTGGACGTGTTGATTGTCAATATATTGAAGGAAAAATAAAAATAAAATGAATTTGAGCGCTGAAGCAAGGGACCTGGCCGGCCAATCGACAATGGCACATTATCTTATCTGTACCCGGACACAATGACGTGCTCTATCATCTCTCTCCCAATAGCAACTAACCACTCAGTGACCTTATGTTTAAATTAAATAAATTTAAAATCTTTTAAATTTCGAATATCAGGGGGTAAGATTTGAAAAAGAATTTGTGAAAAAGTCCTAGTTAGTCTGTCGGTTGTAATACCCATAAGTTCAAAATATCTGTGCGCGAGTGAAATATATGTGTTCTAGTGGTTTGAACATATCATTAGAGTTTTTGAAAATATAAATGAGTATAGATTTTACGTACAACTGCCTAATAGAAAGAACATTCAATTCAAAAAAGGAAGACCTTGATTATAAATTTTTGTACAATATTTAGTGGTCCTAATATTGATCTATGTGCTCCTACCCACGCAAGAATCCCACTTAAAAATAAAGATTGACAATATTTTCACTCCTACCATACGCCCTCAAATATGTATATCTCTTCAGCAATATGAAATATACCGCACAGTATGAAATTTAATTATCTGATTATGTGAAAACAAAGGAGAAATGTACTCAGTTTGGGGTGGTGCTGAAGAGACAGATTGGTGCTGGCGCCAAGTTTTGTGTTGTAGCAGCATAAGGATAGATCCGTGTTTCAAAAATATTAAAGAAAGGAGAATAAAAACTATACATTTATTTTTATAGATCCCATTTGCTTTGTTCGATTGCAGATTAATTGGTACAAAGTGAAAAAAATTTCCTTATATAACTAAAGACATTATTTAAGCTCCCCGTAAATTTGTACTCCCCAGTAAAAAGCTCCCAGCGTATGGAAAAAGTGTTTCAATATATTAGGTTTAGGTAATGTAATATAAGGTAATTTTGGTCCTAATTGCACTTCAATTATGAAGTTTTTCTATTATATTCGAATACGATCCGCGTATTACAATATATATAAAGTACTTGCCGTCATAGTGCTCTTTAATTTTACTACTAAACCTTCGTAAATTACTTATTTGTACGATATTTAAACGCATTTATAAAAAGTTAGTTAATGTGTATTAGGTTACACAGATAAATTAACAGTTAAATTCAAAATACCAAAGAGCAAACCATCTTCTATAATGTTCCGTTTTAGTTTTTCATCCTCATCCATTTAATACTAAAATTTATTAGTGAAACTGTCGAATTATACATTTACCAACATGAATAATTTTCATACTCATGTGGAATTATTATATCTGTCGCTAACCCCCCCTCTCTAAAAAAAGAGTGTGTGTGTGTGCGCGCACGCGCGCGTGTGCGTGAGCGTGTGCGTGTGTGTGTGCGCGCGCGTGTGTGTGAGGGGGGTTCTAGTACGGTAAAAATTGTATCCCTAAAATGTTACTTATTGAACTCCTAAAAACGTGAAACTATTTGTCTGAATGTTTATTTACTGATGCTGCAAAACTCCGACTAAACAAACTGGTCTCAATGAGAGGATTCATGACACGGAGAGAAGGATTACATTTATTTATTTCTGGGTTACTTGTGCCTTTCATATCCCAGATGATGGAACGCAAATTACTTAAACAGATTATAAACTACATCTGTATTACAACATACTAAATATAACCCTAAGTAACTTGTAGGGAGTAGTTTCCCCCACTTTAAATCAAATAATAATTACTATTTATCTTTACTAATTATTGAGATAATATGATTGTCTTACATCCCAGCATGGCGAACTTTCACCTTCAAGTGTTTAGTTGAACAAATAACCTTAAACAAACTGTAAAAGTTAGTTTAATTATTATTTATGTTTTACATTTTATTCAATGTGTTATTGTTTTATTAATTGTCATTTTAATACTAAATATTTATTTAATTAAATTATTCCAAGCTCAATTCATTAGTGTTAATGCTCACTGCTACTAATGACGTAGTGGGCGGGGCTTAATACTGTGTTGCCAAGCAGTCTACCGTCTTTATATTTGCCAAGAATATTTTTGAATGACATGACACAGGGGTGGAAGAATAGTTCACTATTTCACTTCCACCACTTAGTGTATCTCTCTCGCTTCGGGGCTGTCAGTAGCTCACTTTCTAAAAGGCCGATCTATAGTACATGCACTAAACATTTCTCTCCTGATATGCCAAATGGGAAATATTATGGATTTCCAAAATCCCTGATCAGTAGTCCTCAATTGTAGTCCTTGAGACACTGAACTAAGTTAATAGATAGAGTATCGTATGAGGCTCATGGCTCTTGACTTGTACAAGTTTGTTTGTCACATATATTTTGAAGTGATGAATTTTCTAGAAATAGTGTATCAATGACCATGTTTGCGTATTTTTCGTCATATAACACCAAACAAGTTAAAAGAGGATTTTCCGTCCAGAAACGGAAACGAACGCTTGGACAGTAATAGGCTTGTGTAAAGACCCTTATTAAACACTAACTTATATGTACCAGTTCAGATTTCCGGATGGGGTTATCTTGGAAAGGATACTTTTATACGTAACTAATTATAATGCATCATAACTTCTTGTAAATATTCCTATTATGAATAAATTTAAGCATGTTTGCGTGTTTTTAACACAACTATTCTATATTTTATATATATATATATATATAGTTATGAAAATTACTACTAACTCTTGAATCTTCTACGGTTAATGAATGTTTTAAAGTACAAGTGAACGTCACACAACACAAATATATTACAATACAAGTACAAAATGCTCAAATATTATGGTGATCAATTTCGATGAACCACGCTCACCTTCCTCAATCCAGAGGGATTCACAAAAGAAATCTTTATTTGTACTAACACGTATCATGATAATTAAAAAAAACTATTTGAATGATTTAATAATAACAGTTTTTTAAAGGTAAATAATGACACGAGTAACTAGAATGCCATCATTAACTAATGTGCAGTAGTTTGTTTAAATTATACTGGCAACGTTTGTTATGTACTAAATACAACTTAACTTGTCCATAAATAATAAAAGTTCTGACCTAACTATCAAGATGCAAAAAATTCCCTTACATTATATTTATTATTTCGAATTACATTCAGAATTTAAAATAAGTATTGCGTCTAATTTGTATTTATTTATCAAATGTATAATATATTAACACTCTATGTAACAATTCCTACAATTAAATGCAGATGTGTATTATATTGACCTATCGGAATAACGGTTAGCACAATCTATAAGCAAAATAAGAACTTCTTCCTAGTTTACAAAAGATAGAGACGAAAATGAATTTCGACTTGTACACATTGTCGTTATGCAGCCGGTGAAGTAGCTAGAATCGTTCATTGGTTGGGTTTATTTCAATCTTTCTTTTGAAGAGAATGTAAACTTCTTGGCAAAAAAATGTGGCCAATTAAATACTAATATTGTATATTATTTTCATTGGATTATGCAATATGCCATGTAAAAAATTTACTTTATCAAACCCATATTTCAGTAAAAATAATGCTTTTTGATTTTTAAGTTTCCAAGTAGTATTTTCATAGTCAGAACATTATTTCAGTAGTTTATATTGTTTTCATAAATATTCTCAAATTAAAATAAAACGATCAAATACATACAATTAATAGTGTTCTAACAAAGCATATGGAGCTTAGTTAAAAATGAACACTCGATATATGATAATAATTTTTAAGTTTGTTTATTGAAATGTGAATACCTTTTTGTAATTATGCCATGTATATAATGCAAGCAGAAGAGCTCCTTTAAAGAGCTTATGAAGACTGTCTTGGTAATGCCACAAGCTTTTGTTCTCACAACTGCTTGAAGCTCTCAACTTTCTGAGACAAAACAATCCCTTGTCAGAGTATTGGCCCCCTGTTTCAGGGTTGTTTCAAGATGAAATAGCGTGCATAATATTACATATAAATCAGTCTAAAGTGATTGATGAAATAAAGTTTTAATTTTATCATATAAAAGTGTCCTAAACATGAATGAATTATTTTTTTAAATTGTTAACTTAGTATAGTTCAATTCATGTAGGGCCATGAATTAATTCTAGTCGTAAATATCTAGAAAATATTATTGCCGAAGGAAATCCTCAGTCAGTTACTTATTAAATAAGTAAAGTTGAAAAAACTTTGTATTTAAGAAATACAGTAGAATATCTCGTTGTGTTCTCTATAAAAGCTATTGAAAGTGTGTTTATTAAACCTAAGTCAGTTAAAATCTAATCCAAATATTCACAAAACACGCGCTTTTAATTTTTTCAATTGAAGCTATCAATTCTATGATCAATAGTTTTAGTGCAAACATGGCGTCCACTAAATGGTTGCCATCGACGCGGACACTATTAGAGAAGTCAGTGCTGTCCTTGTTGGATGGTAGTCGAGGTTAATATGTTGTGTAGGGAAGAGAACTGAGTCTCAGGTGGGTAAGTTACCTAAAAACCAGACCAACAATACGTGGTTAGGATTCCACGTAAGTACTATAGTTTCTTGGCCATAGGGAAATTATTAAATTGCTCTTTTCAAGGAACAGTTGAAATTTGCTTCAAAAAGTAGATTTTTATGCGTATTATAGTTGTGTAAAGTGTCATTGCTTTATCTGAATTGGTTAAAAACATATAATGGCGTCCCCAGCCCTTATTTACACTCTGTATTTTAGCATTGTTCCTTACTGTATAACTGGCGTTCACTGTTGAGAGAAGGGGTGAGGTCTGAACCAAAGTACTTGGGCTTCCTCCACAGTTGTGGAACGCCGTATAAATTACACCAGTCTCATAATTACTAAGTAAAATTAATAACATATTATACAAGAAAAGATAATATCAATGTACTGTAGTAATTTTGAAATAATACACAGTTTAATACTAAAATATCAATAGGCCAACACTCTTTGTTATTATTGTAAGTGTCGGAATTGATTAGTGTCCCCTAGTATCGTAGATAGCTAAATCATAGCTGTACAAAATGAGATATGTTACATTCAATTATGAGAATATAGAAACGTAGGAACTAACAACTGGGAAATTAATATTACTCCCTGTCAACAGCTGGACGGAAGAAACTTTTCCAATTATAATTCCCTCGCTGACGTGGAAAGCGTGATTACCATTTATTCTGAATTGATATTGTGCAGTTATTCATCAGGAAATAATTTGAAAAACATTCATATTTCTAAGACGCCGATCGTAGATATATGCGCGAATATGAGGGGTGAATGAGTGTAGATGAACGATTGTGGTCATTGTTACTATTTGAGTTCGACTTAGCTCAGAAAGGACTATTTATTAATAGCCCAATAGCCAGGGAAACTATGAAACCTACGGCTTTACGTGGAATCCGAACCACGTTGTGTTGGTGTAATTTTCAGCTAAATGACAAGTCCGACACTTTTTTCAAGTATACTTGTAGATTACCGATAATGATTGAGAGCTATTTCGATTTCTTGCCTTACTTTCACTTATAAGATTTATATTTTTCTGGAGTTCTTTTGTATTTGTTAGAATAGTACAACTCACAACAATTTCAAGCTCAATACATTTATAAGTAAACAAATTGAAGCAATACTTATATATATATTTATATTCAGGGTGGAAAAAAATATGGAAACGCTTTCACAACAGCGTTATTTTTTTCCATAGATAAATTTAAAATTTTAATATTTTTTAATAATTGTGTTCCATAAAGTATAAGTTTTTATCGGAATAATTTATTTAAAACCGTAAGTGGAAAAATAATACTGTTCAAATTAGTTACTTTGAAATTAAAATTACCGCTATTATGAAAAAGATAAGCCTTTCGAAGTCAGATTTGCGGCAATTAATTTCTCGTGAATAGACCTTTCATTCGATACCACACTCGACCTAGGCTTACGTTGAGGATTTTCATTCAACTCCTCATTGGCCATCCACCTGAAAAGATGAAATGCCAAATGGTGTCAAAAATTATTTTCTTTGTAACTATGACCATAACAACTTCATACATACAACTATACAAGTGAAGTCATACAAAAGTTGTGAAAGCGTTTCCATATTTTTTCCACCTAGTATATGTGAATAGGAAAATACCTAGACAACATTTTAATAAATTGTATTATTAATTCAATTATTTTCTTCTGGTGGGTACTCAAATTTATAAATTACTTTTATGAGAGCACACAAATAATGACAAGGGAGGAGGAACACTTTATCATATTTATTTGCTGCCCGAATTGTTGTATAAAAAGATTACATCGACTTATAACAACGAGAGTTCATTATATGACGAAATAACGGTCATAAACAGTAGGTTATACATTCATTTTATGACAACAGTTATAAAATAAAATTATATCAAATATGAAAGATTATTATACAATACCACTGTACTTTTATGTTTGGGTGGGTGGGTCAATACCACTGTTAAGTTCTTATTAGAGCTCCTAAAAGCTGGAAATGTACATTCATCAAAAGATTGATTGATTAAATCTAATAAGTTAATGGATATAATGTGGGAAGACCATTTTAATAATTTTATTGGAATTTCACGCCATCCGCATACTTGACTGTTGCCAAGAC
Source organism: Stictocephala bisonia (assembly GCA_035578905.1). Classification (NCBI taxonomy): domain Eukaryota; kingdom Metazoa; phylum Arthropoda; class Insecta; order Hemiptera; family Membracidae; genus Stictocephala; species Stictocephala bisonia. Next base: position 70,050 of record JAQJVL010000289.1, read on the forward strand.
TCTTAATGGCCAGGGAATCTTCCTTTTCAGTAGTTGCTGTAAAATGTTGAAGTCTTACTGCACAGTATTTTTTTAAAAACCATTTTAATATGTATGTAAATATATAAAACTATATATTTTCTAAACTAAATCATGGAAGGTGTAATTAAAGGTTACAGCAATGCACCCACTATTGCCAATAATCTCCATAAGACTTTGTCCCCAATCTGTTTGTCCTGTGACATGGTGGCTCTATAAAATTAGATTTTCCATGATGTATCGAGAAATCACTGACGTAGATCAAAATTATTTTCGAATTCATGTTAAGCGTAAATAAATACACTAAAAATTTATGCATTTTTCTGTGGAATAAAAACTATGTTTCTAACAATATTGACCTAATTTTGTCCAGTGGTAATAAAAATGTCTAAATTTGCGTAGCATCTAGAATGTGCATGAGTATTGAATATTTTATCACAATTTGGTTTGGAAACACAGAATAGCACATACTAAATACATACGTAAATAAATGAAATGGTACCAGATAACCAGATAACATTTCTAAGGAATGTACAGATGAAATAAAAGTATAGACAAAATAATTTTCAAAACAGTTCTTTAATTAATTAATCACTTAGCCAGATTTTATGTAAACAACCTTCAACAACTTGAGTTGTGGTTTCCGGCTTCCGGCCTTCGGCCTCCAGCCTCAACTTAGTGGGATGGTAACTAATAATGAAATAAAATACATAACAACTAGGTTTAGTTCTAATTTGCATATTCATTGTAAATTCAATCAAAATCGTTAGACTTAACTTTGAACATTTTGTATATTTTTATGTTTTTGCCCGTATAAAAAAGATTTATAACTAAAAAATTATTAAGGTTAGGGACATGCGGTTTTTTACTAAAATATTTTAAATTGTAATTCACATACTTTCCGAAAATTAAATCAAAATCTTTAGAGCTACTTTTGAGAAAACTCCATGTTTGTATGTTTTTTGCCCATAAAATAAAAACAATAAAAAGAGAAAAATGGTCTTAAGGTATTGGCTAAATACCCCTACATACATAATTTCATACAAATCGATCCATCCGTTTGGTCTCCAGTGAAGTGTACATACAAAAAGACGAACAGACACCAACACTCTTAAAAAAATAAAAATTTGTTTGAGTTCAGGGGGTCCTAAAATGAATTGTTATACCAACTTGTAAAATTAAATTTCGGACGATCACAATACTTTCTTTATGCTAACATATATGGGAGAGAGTAAAATCAGCATCTAATGTTATATTGTTGTTATAGAAAAATTATCACGAGTAACTGATTCAAAAACCTTTTTATATAACAATATTTAAAACACATCACCCTTATAAAATTGTATTCCTTGAGCGTTATTTATTGTAAAAAATGAAGATAAAGAATAATAAGAGGTGAGAGTGAAAGATTAATGAGTCACAATTAAATTAGTGTTGCCTAAGGGACTAAAAGTCTTGAAATAACGGAAAAATATCTCTCTTACTTTCCCTACTTCTCTACAACATTTTGAATACTCACCTACAGGACACAATTTATATTGAGTATTGTTTATGTTGTAATTTAAACGCTATAGCAACAATATATATGCGTAAAATCCTTACTGAAGTCTAGGTAGATACCATTAACCCTCCCCCCTCAGTGAATTCGTGAAAGGAAATATTCTCTGAAAGTCATATAATGATAAAAATTCGAAAAAATCAACGTAGACATACCACACACAATACATCGTAACCTGTGTTAAAGAATGCTTAAACTTTACTCATTAGAAATGTTTATTATTTAGTATTTGAGCCCTTTAAGTATTGCACTGCGTAAAATAGTATTTCGGGAAATTAAAATATCTGCCCCTTTTTTAGTCACTATAACTGAGTTGTTTAAATCATATCCATTACCAAATAATTACAATCGTAGTCTGTATTTTTACCATACTCCCTCTAATAAAATATCTGCAGTTGTAAGGTTCACTTTACACTAATTTCATTTTATACTAGTAGGTATATGTCTTCAAATACATATATGAAGTTGTTATAGTCAGCACTAGTGGCACACTATTGTAATCCAGCTACTCGGGGACAAATATTGTGGAGATTATAAGCGATAGGTATTACGCTCGGTCCTCTTAATACTACACAGCATTCACTCAAAGGTTGCTGTCGGTGTGGACACAACTAGAGACGTCTGGGGTGTCCGTGTTGGGAGGTAGTCAGTGCCCGAATGTTGTGCAGGGGAGACAACTGAGAATGAGACTTGTCTGTTAGCTGAAAATCAGACCAACCCTGCTTGGTTCGGTTTCCACGTAAATATGTAGGTTCCTCAGTTGCCCTGGCTATTGGGCTATTAATAAATGGCTCTTTACAAGGAACAGTCGATATTAGTTAGTAAATACTAGTTTATCTACACTCATCACACTCATTCATCCCTCATATTCACCAATATCTCTACGATTGGCGTCTTTGTAATGAATAATGAATAACAATGAGAAACAACATCCATAAACAACGTTTAACTGAAAATCAAGATTAATTCTGTATAAAGTATTATACAAATTCTTATTAACAGAAAAAGTAATCCTGTTTAGGTTTATAACAAGAATTTCAAAGTTTCTTATAATATCTAATGTACTCTTACCAGTGTAAGTTCCACAAGACACTAACAACAACATAAGCCTTGCTGGCAAAACTTGTTTTAGGAGTCTTGCTTAAGCGTTCTCAAAAGTTTTCTAATTACGTCGAAGGTTGTAAAAAATACAAAATATGCATAAGCTACAGGAAGATAACATGACACAATAAAATGGGTGAAATTATAGGAAGTACATGACTTGCTTCCTTTAATTATATATGAGAATTAAAACCATAGGCAATTAAATAATATTTAATGGTATGTTATAAATACTCTCTAAATGTAAGCTAAAATTGTGATATATACTTATATCTGTAAACCTTCTTACTAGTTAGACAATTTACATTTTAATTTAATTTAAAAAAAATTCATTAAAAAAATCATGAAAAAAATATAAGGATAGACAATAAATATTTTAAATTTAATGAATACAAATGCAAAACAATTGAATAGATTCGTATATAAATATGAACAATTATAATGTTCTAGGCATAAAAACGTAAATTTTTATAAATTATGAAATAATTTGTTTTACGTCAAGTCTGTAATGAACAAGTATCATAGAACTGCTCAATATTTCAATCTCCAACAGAGAACAGATCAGAGGCACCCGGTGAGAACCGCTGACCTTACCACAACCCACCACATCCCCAGCCCTCTTCAGGTCAGAATACAGCCTCCCACTACACATACCCAACATTTCAGCTCCACCTAAACCACCCCTTCTGCCAACTTCAATCTACACTCCGACCCAACCAACCCCATCTATGCCGGATTGGAGAACTCTGATCTCTCCAACATCCTCAGCCATCTTTTCAGCCTGCTATACACGTTGACACTCCCCCACCCTCAGCCCACCACCAAACTATTCTGCCACTTTAATGGCCACCCCACCCGCCCATCCATACACGTACGGTGGTATTACCTACCCGCCCACCCATACACGTACGGTGGTATTACCTACCCACCCACCCCTACACGTACGGTGGTATTACCCACCCGCCCACCCATACACGTACGGTGGTATTACCTACCCGCCCACCCATACAGGTACGGTGGTATTACCCACCCGCCCACCCTTACACGTAGGGTGCTATTACCCACCCGCCCACCCATATACATATTGTGGTATTATCCTCCCGCCCATTCATACACATACGGTGGTACTATACGTACCACCGTATGTGTATGTATGATATATATACCGTATATATGATATATATTTATGATATATATGATGTATGTGTATTGGTGGGCGGGTGGGTTATGGGTTTGCAATTCAGAACTTACTATATATATCATCATGTGTATGGATACCACTGTACGTCTATACCACTGTACGTCTATGGGTAGGTGGGTGGGTCAATGCCATTATTGTACGTGTATGGTTGGTCGGGTGGGTCAACCACTGTATGTGTATGGGCGGGCAGGTGGGTCAATACCACCGTACGAGTATGGGCGGGCTCCCTCGATTATCCATGAGTCAGCCACCCGGGCCCTCACCTACAATCCTTCCTGGACCCGACTGTTCTCCTTCCCATGACCACATAGCTCCATATTCTCTCAGACGCCCTCTAACTGCATGACCATTCGTGGCCAAGCGATTGAGGGAACAACCCTTTTCACCTCAAGAATGTGTACCGGGTCGTTTTGACCGGTACAGTTTCGTTTTTTTCGTCGTTGTCTGCCAGGCTGCCTGAGACCGCTTGTGCCCGGCGTTTCGCTTACTTTGGTGGCCGTTGGCTCGGATCCGTTCGTTCCGTGTTCCAGCCTTTGTCTGTCAGGTTGGCCGTCATTTTGTCTTTGGCTCTGCCTGCTGAGATTACCATGATCGGCTAGAGACTCTAAAACGTAAGTGTTCATTTAGTAATTTCTAATATCTAATCACCCTTTTGGTGAAAATACTTTGTTTAAATAATATTCTGGTTTATTTGTCATTTTCAGGGTTTTGTTAAAATTCATATTCTTTGTCTAGATGTGTTAACCTAGGTTCGAGCCATGTGCTCAATGTTACCTTTGTAACATTAATTGCTTTATTATATCTGGTTTTATATTTAATAGTAGTTCTGTATAATGTTTTGTTGAGCCTTTTTCAGTGGGAGTTACCGATTTACCATCTTTCTGTTAATTGACAATAACCTAGCCTATCTGTTTAGTTTGATTTTCATGTTATAACATATTGCTCCTGTTTCCATAGCCTAGTTTTCAGTTGGTCATTTCTAGTTCCGTATACGTAATTAATTCTTTGGTAATTTGTTAAGTTGTAATTTGTTTTAAATATGATTTTCCAACATAATTATTCTTAGCCTAAAAAATGGATCTTTTATTTTCTAGTGTGCTCCAATCATGTACAATTTGGTCTGTTCTTGTGTTGTTTTGCCATTTCCTGTATTAGTTGTTATGTGTAGTATTTTTTTTGTTGTGGCTGGACTGTTTTTAATGTGCTGTGGTGTTGCCTTGCAGTCCAGGGTCCTTGAGTAGGACGTTTCACCCTCAGCCTGTCGTCCGGGCAAAGTTCCACCTTCCACACTGCGAGCCTGGCCTGGGGACCATGTGATTGAGTGAGCTGTGCCCTCTCTGCCCTCACTACATCTTTGGGTAGAAGTCTTCAGTCCTCAGGTCAGTGCGTTCCATGTGGTTTTTCCCGGCGGCTGAGCTGGGGGTTTTGCTGTTTATATATATATAAAAAAAATAAACCGAAGAAAAGAAAAAAGAAGTGAAAGATAAAACAAAAGAAGAAAAAAAATTTTTGTGGAACTATTTAATTTGGCCTAGGCCTAAAACTTAATGAACAGTGATGTAGGCCACACAGTCATGGGGACCTATATGTGTTGTTATAAAAAAAAAAAAACTTAAAATCCAAAAAGAACTTTTGTGTTAATATTTATTGTTATTTGGTTTAATTAAGTTATTTGTTGTTATATATATTTTAGAGTTTATATTTGTTAGGTCCCTATTGTTAAATTATGTTATTATTTATTGTTATGTTTAGGCCTAGTGAGTTAATTGGAGTTATTTATTTATTCGTGTAGTGTATTCTGGATGTCTTGAAGTGATTTTTTTTACTAGAACGGTACCAGGTTATATATTTTTTTAAATTGTTTAATTTTTATACGTTCACCAAAAGGGGATTATTGTACTTTTGCTTAGCTTCTAATTCGGAGCTGCCCAGGGATTCCGGCTTACTCCCTGGCCTCGGTGGAATCATGGGATGTGGGGCTAAATTGCCGGTTTAAGTGTTGTGATCCAAAAGTTCTAAATTTTCACTTTTATTTGGGCATTAAATTTTTCTTACGTTTTGGGTGTCTCAGGCTAAACTGCAGATAGGCCATGTAATTGTTAATTGTTAATTCTGGTATTTGTAGCGTTAAGTGTTTTTGTGGTTGTTGTATTATAATGTCATCCATAACCTGAACCTTAACATCCGACCTTAATATCCCCCTAACCTCTAACATATCTTTCCACTATCACTATATTCAACTCAACTGCATCAAATTCATACTTGGTGATTCCCTCAAATTCACCACTAAAGTCACACCTCCTTATTCGGGATGTTCACCTTCTCACCACGCTAACCGAAACCTATAGCTTTCGTTCTATCCCTTCCTAACCTGCTCAACGTTGTCATTCGTGGCGTCTACGTTGAGATAGGCGGTGAAGAATTCCTTGCCGCTGTGCTGATACCTATCACATACCCATATCTCGGCCTCACCCATACCTGACCCATCGTCGACCAGGGAGGAACTTCAACTGATCGCATCATGCGAGTCCTATGTGGCCGTTGAACATCCTTGATACTAACGCCTCCATTCATTATCCAGATGCCATCTCTACGGTCACGGATCAGAAGATTGAACCATCTCTCTACCGCGTCTGTGGTGCCCCCCAGAGTGGTATGGGCCTGTGCTTGCATGAAGGCCATGATTTTTCTAACTTTTTTTAGAACAGTAAAAATATTAGCGTAAGAACCGTAATACACTTCAATACGTTTTGATAAAACGAAAAGATGTCTTAATAATAATAAATAACAATAAGAACATGAGTGCTTTAAAATTATAATTAATTCTAAATTATCACCACTAATCACTAATCAGTTTTTATTGAAGACTCATGAAAGTTAATTTCATCTCACACATCTTGTCAATATCGTTTCGATGTTGGCTTGTGTACAATGGCAACATCTGTGTGTTGGGACAAATTGGTTTGGAGCAGTTGGCTCTACTGAATATTGGAAACGACAGATTTGATACATTAATTAATTATTATTAAATCCAAGAAACACCACGTTGAGTCAAAAACAATCAATTATAATATTAATATATTTTATTTTATATCTACTGAAAGTCGTTTTCCACAACTATTTATTTGCTTGAATCTATAAATCATCAAGAAAGTTATTATTTTTATCACTTTAATTAACTCAATTTTTCGGAATATAGATGCTAAATATAAATAAACGTTTTTCTGTTGAGAAAATCATTACTAATTCATGTTTTTCAGATAAGTTTTAGACATTTCAGAGATTCCACTGAGGATGGCCACATCATTGCATGGGTGAAACGTCTGGTTATCTAGTAAATAATGTAGTAAGCAACTTGACACATTTTTCACCGCAAAATATAAATTCTAGATATGATACCGGCCGCTTAAACCTAAGTTCTAAGACTATACTACTTAGTTCAGATTCCACATGAAACTGTAGGTCTCTTAGTTGCTTTGGCTGTTGGGTTATTAATAAATGGCTCTTTCTAAAGAACAGTCTACCTTAGTTAGTAACAATGAGTACACACGTTCATCACACTAATTCGCCTCTAAAATTGGCCTTAGTAATGCTTAATAATGTATAATGGAACATTTGTTTACGGTTAACTAACATTAGTACGTTTCGTATGTAATGAATTATATATATTTTAAATTTTTATACATAAAGTATATGACGTCGAAATATGTATGTTTGGATTAAAAAACAATTATTGTTACTAAATAAGTCTTTGATCAATGTTATTTACATGTTATTTATGTAACAGGGTAGGGAGAGCTAGCAATATATTGGGCTATATATCAAGCTCAACCCAGCCGTCACTACAGCTGACAGCAAAAACCACCGCAATCCTAGGTCTAGAAGCTTTTCCCTGACGGATGGTCCTTACATATAAAGTTCAGAGAGACTGTTTTGTTTTAAGTATTACGTTATAATATTTAGGTTATAAAATTTAGTTTGGCAAAACGAATATTTTGGAATAACTAGTAGATTCAAAATCGTATTACAGTTTTGGTTCTTAATCTACGCTAGAAGTATCTATCGCATATTTCGAAATAGTATTTTAATATGGCAATGAAGTGTGAAAATATATTTTTTGTGTTTGATGAAAATAAAACAGTAAAATTAGAAACCAAAATCATTATGAGCTGTGCAATATTATATGATTACTAACTAAAGAAAACTAAATTTAAAAAATCAAACCTATATACTAAGGTAAATAAATTAATATACTAGGTCTTATAAACTCTATGCTATCGTATTAAATCCTTATAAAGAATTAGAAGGAGCAAATAATTTAGGACTTTATTGTTATAAATATATTGCTAAACTATAAACAAAATGTAAATTGCAATGAACAACCTAGAGTTCATCTTAAATATAACCACATTGAAGTTTAAGCAAAGAATAAATTAACTAAAAAAGCCTTAGATCGTTCTGGGAAATGGGGCTCCCAACGCCCAGTAAATCACAGCTGAGATTTTCACACAGATAAATCCCTCAAAGACCTCTAAACTATAAACCACTTCGAGGGTTTACCCAGAGCATTAAGAAGATAGGAACAGACTCGGTTAAGTGTAAACACTTTAGGCGAAAATGCTTGGTAAATCATGGATAAGCTTTGCACAAATTACTTTCTAAAAAATATTTGTACTATAAAATACGTGATGAGCTTTCTTAGATGATTGTGTCGGCTCTTCTCTTTATAATATTAACTGTTTTAATTCAAAAATATATTTGTTCTAGTTTCTTAAAATGTAATCCATTGTAATATGATATACACTTTTAGCTGGTGTGGTGACTCACTGGATAATGATTCGGATTGCCGACTACATTTCAGTTTAACGGGAAATGCATCGATTATCAGTTTTATCCACCGGAACTGTCGACCACTGCGTGGTAAAGTCATATGTCCAGTCGATTCGACAGGCCATAAAACATACCCCACATTTATGGGCCGATAAAACTTGCTAAATGGAAGAGAAACGGTCGTAGAAATACCTTTCTTTGTTGGCAGATGGAATAAATTACCTTTGTGGTCTTCCTTTAACACACTACAAAGAACTAAATTAGGTTTTAAAAATTCTAATTGGAATTATGTTATGTTACATACAATATCATATTATAATACAAACGTAGCACTAAAGTACATAATAAAAAATGACTGTCATGTGTTATAAATAAAATGCATTTTATCATTATGAGTTACGTAAAAAAAATAAATGTATCTTTCTAGCAGATAAATTTTTAGTAAAATTTTGAATTTTGTTGTATTTAATTTCTTTCAGTCCGAATGTGTTCGGGTAATTTATTAAAAAAATTAGAATATAGATTTTGTGGGAGATTTGCAGCAAGCTTAAGACTGTGAGCTTTTCTCTGTCGTCAGTTTTGACAGTATCTGACCTATATCTGTAAAACAAAAGGACTTAAAACTATGTATACTGACGGCAGGGTTAAGAGCTTAAAAGATTTGTATAGTTTTGAGACGCAGATCGTCTCTTTACTTCTGCCGTAGTTCGAATAGCTTTTTTTTTTGAAACCGGAAGATTGTTAAGAAATTGGTCTGAGACGTGGAGCCCCATATGAATACACCATATCTCAGTCTGGACTATATAATACATGTTTAAATCATTAGAGAATCATTTTTATAGCCCGCAAATATACCTAATAAGAACAATTGAAGTTTTCTATCAAGTCACGCAACGGCCGTCACGTGACCAAATGGCCAACCAACACATACACATACATGAGGCCTTCGATCAAGTCACGCAACGTCCGTCACGTGACCAAATACACCAAATATATGTTTTATTACTCATCAATCGATGATTCAAGATCAAACCTACTGTTGTTTACGTTATTTAGGAAGCAATGGAAAATACTGTGGAAATAAAACTTGTAGCTGTGGATAAAATGTGATATATTAATATTGATTTATAAACAAAACTGTGCCTGTTATACTTTTACATAAAACATTGAGATATATCCCAGTAAAACTGGTATAAATTGTCCTGGCTATGATATAGTGTATTTATAAGTAACACAATTGTAATTAAAACTAAAGCTGAACCATTATAAAAAACATACTTCGTTCACTAAAATTTTCGTCTAAATATTTTCAGATTTATTAGTGTATGGAATATTATTGTAAATAAACTGCGATTGAATGTAATTACTGCACAATATCAGAATATCAGAAATATTTTTTTAGTGCCTTGATCGCTTGACCACTGGCTCTTTAAAATAATAAATACTATCCCTTACTATGATAATAACATATTTTATTAATAATAGGGCCGAATATCCAGGAATACTTTACGGTGAATCCGAACCACGTACTATATTGATCTTACTATTGATCTAACTGACAGTACTGATACTCAGTTCACTTCCCTGCACAACATCATGACCATGACTATTATCTACAATGGACACCTCAGATTACTCTAATGGTGTCCACGTCGATGGCAACATTTGAGTGGACGCCTTGTTGAATTAAAAAAGACCGAGCATACAATATATCACTCACAATCTTCACAATCCTTTGTCCCCAAGTAGCTGGATTACAGAACTGCACCAATAGTGACGACTTTAGGGATAAAGTTGTTATAGTAAAATTCTTTTAAAACTGTATGTATAGTTATAGCGTATAATACTAAGCTGTGTAGAAATATGAATTTATTTTTTCCTCTTATTTATTTATTATTATTGTTTTTTATATTGTTCTACTTGGAACTCTCCATATAAATTACGTCTGATAAATAGACTGTGTGATAAAAATTACATAGCAATATCACGCAAATGGTTATAAGATATGAAAAATTACTTATGCAAATTTGAAGTAAATGAAAAAAATTGTATTCTACGCTCTTACTTTCAAGCGTGGAAATAATTATAAATATATATTTATAAATATAAGCATAAAAATAAACGTTAAGTGATACTCATTACTTAATTAGATAACCTTATTTCAATTCACCGTGATGGTTTTCCCTTCCACTCCTCTCTATAAGCTCCCTTACAACGTTTACATACCAGGTAATTGCATCAGTAAGCCGGTAATCTCTGTGGATTGCGTTGTCTAGAGAAAGGGTGAAGTTCTGACTCTACAAATAGTCTCTCCGCACTGTTGATTTGTTGGTGACTGGAAAACCATACTTGAAAAGCTGGAAGCTGATCTCCCCCTACAAGTAACTTCATAATATGAACTAGAATATAACAAAATATCTAACGAATGTAAATGATTTTCTCATTAATAACTAATGAGAAAATAACTTAAATTCGTGTATTAATGAGAAAACCACAAACATTTTCGCACATTTTACTTAATATTTTGTTTGTTTGCACCAGTTGTTATAAAGTAATATTACCACCTAAATAAACAAGTTTTTTCTACTTCTCCACTTACTGTAAATGTTATACAACTTTATATAAAATATGTAAAGAAAAAATGGATATAAAATACATGGTTATTTCGTGTCTATATAAGTGTTATATTAAACGTTATTACCTGGTTCTTTTGATTGAAATGATCATGACTTCTAGTCTGAGTTAGAGACAGCACAGGTTCGGATCTAGGTCTTGACTCGAGGGTTTTATTACTAATATTCACCTTGAACAGTTTATTTCTTATAATTATTAGGATCTTTTCTATTAATTCACTACCGTAACTATGACTTAGGTTAATCTAACATAACATAAAACAACTAAACCTAACACAACCTAACCTAACCAAAGTAGTGGTAGTGAATTAACGTAAAATGGCCAATTGTTATTGAAATTTCGTAACAATTAAATTTTCTGTCCCAAGTTTTGAATTTAGGATCGTTACTGTAATTCTGTGTAATTAACTACTTGTATAATTGTACATTGTGTTCATAAAAACCCTTCAAAACTTTGGGATATGGTTACGTAAAGGAAAACTAAGAAAATAGTTCCTATAATTATACATATGTCATAGTTATACTATACATATGTCCTAAAACGCTTAGTTATCTGTCTGTACATACATAGTCTTGTCTGAATGCGAATTAAAACATTTGTAGATGGGTAGTCAAAAATAAAGGAGATTGTGTTGGACGACCCTTAAAAACGGCCCTTAGAAAGGTCAACGAATGATGATCAGTTGAAAACACTGGACTTAAAAATGCAGGTTTCCCAATTCTGTATTTGTAATTTTTAGGCATACCTTGAACTCTCGAATAAAATAAAATAAATGATACTGTTAATTGACAAGTGATAAATGGTTTTTTTGTCCAAATCAGTTCCATGACGGAAGTTAATTTTTGTTTGAAATTGCTCTCCTTCTCAACACGCTATTTTATTTGTATGAAGTGGGAAATGTTTTCCAGCAGCTCTTGGCATTTAAATTACTCTATGTAAAACATCTTACGCCCTGTAGTGGTAGCTGTGGTTAAATTCCTCACGCTGTAGTTATCGTAATAAATTCATAAAGCAAAGATTTGGAATTTATTGAACGCTAAATTACATGTGAATAGCATATTTAAGTAATTTTATTGAAAAACACTTTATATTTATTGTGTGCATGAATATCGAATTACTATTACTAAGATTTAATAAAAAACGATGTAATGTTCTATTTCAATAAAACAATCATGGAATTGTTTTTATTCAACCCTTCTAACGCCAGCAAACATTTTAATGATGGCGCTAAAAACGTCAAACCAGTGTAAAGTTGACTTAATAAAACGTCAGGCCAGTGTAAAGTTGACTTACTAAAACGTCAAGCCTATTTTGGCTAAAATATTGAGTTTTGTTTTAAAATGCATAGATTTTTTAACTGTCATACAGTAATGGAATTAGTACTTTTTGGTTTTTGAAATTGAGTTTATATGTAAGATAAGAATTCAAGATTTAAAGTTTCACAGCTTCTTACTTTATTTTTTAAAAAATATAAATTTATATTTTTCATTTTTATTAAATGTTGTATTTTGTACTCCCATAAACTTTAGACCATCACCTTTGTTAGTTTTTTAATCTTGTATTACATTTTATTGTTAGCAAATAAGTAAATGTTGAAGCATTTACCTTGATGAATTCAAGAGTCCTGTTGCATTTCCCAAACATATACATATTTCAAAAAATCACATTTTACTACAGTACCACCACACTTTTCATTTAAAGTTCAAAAAAGTTTTAAACTTCACTAAAATATGCTATTTCTATATGTTCATTATATACTATGGAAAGAGTGCACCAAATGTCTTGGAATTTGATTGAAGCTAAAGACTTTTTAAACAAAGAATAGTGAAAGATCCATATAGCGATCATCGGTGGTTTTAGCGCATCTACTTACGATCTCTATATCGATCGTTGTCATTAAAAGGGTTAATAAACAACTGCACATCGTTGTATTGTTGAACACGAATAGACAAATGATTTATTGTCCTTACATACAAATAGGGAACTCGAAACACACCTGCCTCATTCTCAAGGACACACTGTTTGTTACTAACTACGCTATTGTCACCTTGGACTCGAGTCTTAGTCTGTACCTCGTGACCATCTAAGCGACCATTATAATTCATTATACCATTAAAAGTAGAACTATTCAGTTTCATTTATTAAATATTTATGAGCTATTTTTTTTACATTCGCTGTTTAGGAGATTAATGGTTAGAAGTTCCTTGTGCCCCTCTATGACGCAGCACTTGCATCACCTCTTAACATTAATGGTTAGAAGTTCCTTGTGCCCCTCTATGACACAGCACTTGCATCACCTCTTAACAATAATGGTTAGACGTTCCTTGTGCCCCTCTCTGACGCATCACTTGCATCACCTCTTAACAATAATGGTTAGAAGTTCCTTATGCCCCTCTATGACGCAGCACTTGCATCACCTCTTAACATTAATGGTTAGAAGTTCCTTGTGCCCCTCTATGACGTAGCACTTGCATCACCTCTTAACATTAATGGTTAGAAGTTCCTTGTGCCCCTCTATGACGCAGAACTTGCATCACCTCTTAACATTAATGGTTAGAAGTTCCTTGTGCCCCTCTATGACGCAGCACTTGCATCACCTCTTAACATTAATTAAATCAGGTGTATTGTTTTTTAGTTATTGTGATGTGTGAGTCAGTCTTTCAGTCACACACTGAGTGTTATTTGTCTTACAGCCTACATATGACGGTTCAGTTTTCATCCTAGTGTAATTCGAATTAGTTTTACAGCATATAATAGTTTACTTTAAGGATACTAATACTACATAGAGTGATTATTGTAAAACAGTTTGATTACTTAATTATTCTGTAAGACAAATGTATGGAGAGAAAAAGCTTTGTATATCATATGATTAGTTAAAAAAAAAAAAAAAAAACAAGGATTAAAATAAAATAGATACAAGGATGGACGTGGAATATGTGTGTATATATAAATGGTCAGTCATCTGGGTTTCAACATAACTAATAAATAATCACTAGGGGACACCCTGCACGCGTCATATACCAACCATGTAACACACCGTGCTCGTGTCACCTCGGCCTTGGGCCTTGGTCTGTGACTCGTAACAAAATGAACAGCAGGAAGAATATTGAAAGCAACAGAACAAATATTTACTTTTATTTTTGTGTAGCAGATGTTTTTTATAATGATAAAGATCACTTGTTTTTTAATCCACGCTAAACACAACGTTGCGCCAAACACACATAATGTTTACCCCAGCATAAACATTGTAAAACCGTTATATATTAATAAAATCACTAGTGTTAGAAAATCGTTAGGTATTATATAAGAACTGGTGTGGGGCTCAGGCTATATTTTGACCTGATATGTGGACCAATTCTCTTACGAAAATAAATATACTCTACCAGGTATATTTTTTTTATGTTGTAGTGTACATCTCAAATCACACTTAAAACCATTTTTCCAGTGGCATTAAAAAGTTATTAATTAACTAATTCTATTTTTCCTTATTTCTATTAAGTTAAAGAGGAAAAATCAATAGTTACTTAAAATGGAACAAATTCTGTTAACCTATAAAATTAGTAGTTTTCATTGTTATTGAGGAACATCTCTAACGATGTAGGTCAACCAATGTCCAGCAACGTGATTAGTAAAGAAGTCGTTCTATTATGCAAATAACACGTCAGCACATAGCAGATTCTGATGTCATCCTTTCTTGTCATCACATAGCAGATTCTGATGTCATCCTTTCTCGTCAGCAAATGATTTATTCAACGGAATGTCATACCAGAAAACCGTCCAGCCAGCAATATCGTGAATATTTTCTGTAATAAAACTTGCTAGACTTTTATGAAACTTTATTGTCCTTATTTATTGTACTGATTGCAGATGTGTGCTGACAAGCTAAAAATTCCCATTCATTATTATTATTTATTATTAAGACGTCAATCGAAGTGATATGGGTGAATATGAGAAAGGAATGGTTTCGATGAAAATAGATTTACGAGTGTTGTCATTGTTAATAGCAAAGGTTGACTATTCTTGAATGTAAATATTTTGCAATAAGTACCCTAAGTAACGTTTTAGTTTTAATCACGAAAACATCTAGTTTTCTTTCCATTTTTTTCTTAAGCACGTAAATAGAGAAGAAAAAACATACGTTCATTGGTGACCTCGGTACGTGCGTGCGTGTGTATAAATATCAGTCGTCTTCTAGGAATAAGAGTATTCACAAGTAAGATTGTAGTTCTAAGAGTTACGTGCGCCGTTATATGTATGGCACCAGATTACCAAATTAAAAGAAGCCTTCGATGTGTTTGTCAAACAAGGTACGTCATGAGCAAAAACAATGAAGCACAAATACTGGTTTACTATTAGTGTTAAAATGGACAAGACATTACATAGTGTTCTAAGACATTACACTACGGTTAGGTATAAATCTGAGGATTGTTTGTTTGAACTCATGTGCGTCGGATCAAATAATGCCCTGAATGGGTGTCGAATTAAAGAAACTTGGATGTCAAGTAGTTAGTTCTAGAGAAGCCTGAGCTGATAGCGTGACCAGCTTCGTTGTCAGTCCTTCCCATTATTTCCCTCCTAATCCTGAAATATTAAACTCAGTAATTATTGATAAAAATAATTACATTGGTGGTTACCGTCACTGAAGCGTTTACTGCTCCCATGAAAAACCGACCCCAGATTCTTTTTTTCTTTCTTTTTTTTTCAAAACCACTATACGTGTATGGGTGGGTGGGAGGGTCAACAACACTGTACGTGTATAAGTGGGTGGGAGGGTCAAAAACACTGTACGTGTATAAGTGGGTGGGAGGGTCAAAAACACTGTACGTGTATAAGTGGGTGGGAGGGTCAACATCATTGTACGTGTATGGGTGGACAGGAAGGTCAACAACACTGTACGTGTATGGGTGGGTGGGAGGGTACTCATTGCCACTGTACGTTTGTAGACAATGAGTTGGCAAACACTTTACAAATCGCAGTTTTACATTTTTATAACATACCTTGTTTCCATAATTAAACATTGAGGTAGTCAAAATGAGTTGGGGTTTTTTATCTGTAGTACGAGTATATTTTCAAAGTCTTAATTGTATTAAAGAATTTCTTATTAATACACATGGGGCCAATTTACTTTCTGATAATATATGACTTTAAATTAGTAATCAGAAAACTATTATTATAGTTTACATATTTGTTTTCTTTTTCATTATTTTTATATTAGGTCCATAATCATTACAGATAAAAAATATTCTTCAAGAAGTCATGTATATCGATTAAGGTTATTTTTAAATTAAGTTTATTCACTTAAATTATTATTAAGATTATTCTCTGAAGGGCTTACATTTTAAGGAATATACTTGATTGAATGATTAAATATCATCTTTAGACCTTCATAATGAATATTTCTCATTCGAAATTAAAAACTGGGCGTATACGAAGGAACTAAAAGTCTAGATAAAAGTACTTAATTTAGCTTACTATCGTATCATTTATGAATTTATTGGATGCTTTAATGCATTTCAATCATAATATAGTTACATTGTTGCAGTAATATAGTAACATCGTTGCAGTAATATAGTAACATAGTTTCAGTAATATAGTAACGTCGTTGCAGTAATATAGTAACGTCATTGCTGTAATATAGTAACGTCGTTGCAGTAATATAGTAAAATCGTTGCAGTAATATAGTAACATCGTTTCAGTAATATAGTAACATCGTTTCAGTAATATAGTAACGTCGTTGCAGTAATATAGTAACGTCGTTGCAGTAATATAATAACATCGTTGCAGTAATATAGTAACGTCGTTGCAGTAATATAGTAACGTCGTTGCAGTAATATAGTACATCGTTGCAGTAATATAGTATGCAGTAATATAGTACCGTCGTTTGCAGTAATATAGTAACGTCGTTGCAGTAATATAGTAACATCGTTGCAGTAATATAGTAACATCGTTTCAGTAATATAGTAACGATCGTTCAGTAATATAGTAACATCGTTCAGTAATATAGTAACATCGTTTCAGTAATATAGTAACATCGTTGCAGTAATATAGTAACGTCGTTGCAGTAATTAGTAAACGTCGTTTCAGTAATATAGTAACGTCGTTTCAGTAATAAGTAACGTCGTTGCAGTAATATAGTAACGTCGTTTCAGTAATATAGTAACGTCGTTGCAGTAATTAGTAACTCGTTGCAGTAATATAGTAACGTCGTTGCAGTAATATAGTAACGTCGTTGCAGTAATATAGTAATATAGTAACGTCATTGCAGTAATATAGTAACGTCGTTGCAGTAATATAGTAACGTCATTGCAGTAATATAGTAACATCGTTGCAGTAATGTAGTAACATCGTTGCAGTAATATAGTAACGTCGTTGCAGTAATATAGTAACGTCGTTGCAGTAATATAGTAACGTCGTTTCAGTAATATAGTAACGTCGTTGCAGTAATATAGTAACGTCGTTGCAGTAATATAGTAACGTCGTTGCAGTAATATAGTAACGTCGTTTCAGTAATATAGTAACGTCGTTGCAGTAATATAGTAACGTCGTTGCAGTAATATAGTAACGTCGTTGCAGTAATATAGTAACGTCGTTGCAGTAATATAGTAACGTCGTTGCAGTAATATAGTAACGTCATTGCAGTAATATAGTAACGTCATTGCAGTAATATAGTAACGTCGTTGCAGTAATATAGTAACGTCGTTGCAGTAATATAGTAACGTCGTTGCAGTAATATAGTAACGTCATTGCAGTAATATAGTAACGTCGTTGCAGTAATATAGTAACATCGTTTCAGTAATATAGTAACGTCGTTGCAGTAATATAGTAACGTCATTGCTGTAATATAGTTATTTAATAGCCTAATACGTGAGGCCACCTTTGAAGTGTATTACCATAATGGTGGTAGTATTCAGAATTACCATCTTATTAAAAAAATATTTTTGGCAATATTGTGCTTTAATATTTTTGTTTTGCAAGATTAATAATCTTGATATCTTTTTTAATTTCGAGTTTACTAGCTTAGTCCAGGATAATAGCAACAATTATTGTGATTATTCATGTCACAATACCAATAAAAATAAAGTGTTTAGTAAATATTACCTCATTCAGATAAAATATTATCTAAAATATAAATTTAAAGTTCCATTCGAATACAAAGATTATCTGTCATGCGGCATGACAAAGCTGGGATCCAGGTGGCTTTGGCTGCCATCTGTAGTGATGCCTGTATGATCAAATCTTGTGCTGCGTCTAAATACTGTTCATAGCAGCATACTACTCGTACTGCATCATCATCATCATCATCATCATCATCATCATCATCATCATCATCATCATCATTATTATCATCATCATCACCATCATCATCAACATTTATGAAGGAAGATGGATTGTTTAAAGAACCTTTGTTATTAATTAATTCATACAATTCTTGTATACAAATTTATATTTTAATATTAGTACTATTCTATTAAAAAATATATAACTATTTATTTTAAGGAGCAAATATTCATAAATAATAAGTTTTCTTAACACAGCTAAATCTTTACTGGATTAAATTTAATCCAGTTTATGGCGATAAATGTGGAATTCACTTACGACATGAACAATGTAGCTCATTATTTTTACACGTCATCAAAGCAAGGCATTTGTTTTTGTAATCTTCATGTAATTTATAATATTTTTTATTTATTTCCATGTACTTGCTTACTTAGCATAGTACGTGTTGTCATAGTGTAATTGTCATTGCATTTTTACTTATGTTTTTATGAACATTTATTTTATTGATGTTTTCTTACAATACAATTTAGTATAATTACTATGGTAAACGTTTAACTCGTCTCAGATAGCTTTACAAAGCCATATAATTAAGTACATTTTAAATAGGTATTTTAATTTAAAAGAGATACTATCCATTTTCTTCTTTAGTACAGAATATTTTAAAAGTCATCAAAAGAATCTTCGTTTGCTTCAAGTAGTCAAAGGAAATTACCTTTCTCTTTGAAAAAAGTGCTTCAATGGAGATTAATTTTCTCAAGAGACTGCGCCTTGTTTCTATTGTATAAAACCTTTTATGTTGGCGTTTTAATTGGCCAGATAAATGATTGCCTTTTAATTAGGTAAAAGTTATTTCCCTTTTTGCATAATAGTTACAATACTATCAACTTCAGACAGTGTATAACAGTATTGGTTATCATTATAGGTCTCTGTTCACTTGAAATTGGGCTATAAATTAATGTCTCTTTCTAAGGAATAGTCGGCCTTGGTATGTAACAATGTATAAATTCACTGTTACACCCACGACACTATCGAAACACACATTCGCCCATATCTTGACGATCGGCGTCTTACGAATAAATAAGTATATATATATATATATTAAAATTTTTGTTTATATATTCGATATTTACAGATGATTGTAGTATTCAATATTCTGTAAAATATTATATTGCCAGTTTTAACATAAAAAAACATTAAATTCAATCGTAGTGTTAGAATCACAAGTTTTTAGGTATCTGTAAAGATAAAGTTTGTACATTTCTCCAATAACACTGATTTTTTACAAAATTGTGATAAAATAATAAAAGGATAAACAAGCAGTTAAAACGTATGTAACAGAGTAAAAAACGTTAATTATTATGATAGTAATACAAAATAAACCACTAATTTACTAAAATTATTGTACTAACTAGGAGATATGTATATATCTGATTTAGGATGTATATTATCATTTCCATAAATATTATTTGAGCAGTGTTTTATAAACAAAATTAGGTTTCAAAAGTCCCCAACTCTAATTGACATTTTTCAATTTAGTGTCAATCCTTAAACATTATAACATTTCTTTTGATACCCTTCCATTAAAGAATGATTCTTGAGTTTAATTTATGATTAGTATAATTTTAATTTAATATATTTTATGTGATTGTGATGCAAGACTTGTGTTTTACACATAAATCAACAAAGATTATTAAAAATTCCAATTTATATATACTCGTATATAAAAAAAATTATACCTAACCATTTATCTTTATCTTGCCAAACAATTAATTTCAACAGCCCACTTCCCCTGAAAATATACATATTTTTAAATGTACTTTGTTCATCGCAGAAATAAAATAAGAATATAAATTTTGTAAAAATGAGCGTTAACATTGTGTAAAATATAATTTAAACAAATTGATTCAGTATTATTTAAGTTAAAAACCTTTTTACACTTTTTTCCCTGATATTTGGTAATATTTAGTAGTTCATGATAAATATATCAGTGGCAAATTAAACATAGTCTATTGGATTAACCTATTTTATAGTTAAGATATATTTATTTATTTTTATGTAAACTTTGTATTTGAAATGAAATTCAGTCAAAATGTTCCAAAACGAATTGAATGTTTTGAATATGAGAGTAAAATAATTTTGACATTTCCCGGTAAAATATGCAAAATCTCTAACCAAAGAGTGACCACACTTTTGATTGCGATGTCCCAGTTGAAGTAACGACACATTTTGCACAGTTAATGAAGGCAGATGGTGGCAAAACACATGATTAAGAGCCATTGAAATTGTTGTACAAGTCACACATGTGCTGAGTTCGTGGTACGTTTTCAGCACGGAACTTCATTGTGTGACAAGTTGTATTACTTAAGTTTAGCTTCAGGAATGAAAAATGAAAATGTTTTGACCTAAAAGTAAACATTATACCTCTTGCTCTGTTTTCATAATTATTTTTTGCTAATAATAAAGCATAAGTACTATATTCATACACATACAGCGTATAAAATGTTATTACGTAAGTTCAAGCAAGTGCAGGAGGCTGGGTAGCTAATCCCAGCATTTGTTAAATATACACTATAAAACGTTTTATGATCTCGCTTTAGTATCTATATGAAAAATGTAACTAAACATTTTCTTTAAATCCAGTTACAAATTAGTTTAACATTTTAAATGACTATTATTTATTATTGTATTACTTTATTCTTTTCATGGTTATTATTTTCATTACATTTTACTACATTCTACTCTTCCTTTTTCTAAATTCAAGTAACACTATTTACCTCAAGTGAGCAGGCTGGGTTTAATTGGTTGAGCCCCAATATGGGTCACTAGCCAGATCCAACGCCTTAAACAATATAAATACTGTTTAACCTGTTGGAAAACAAATTGTTACATATAAACCTTAAATGATTATTTATTTTATGTCAATTAAAAACCCCCTAGGATTAAGGAAGTCCAGTAAAATATTGATAAGCTTATGGATGTTTTGTTAATTTTAAATTAAGAAAATGTTTAAGTAGTGTGAAATATTTCCAATAAAAAGCAATATTACAATAAGTTTGTAACTACAAATTTATATTGAACTTTTGTTTTTTTTGGTTTTGTGTTTGTTCAGAAAGTAGATAATTTGACAGTGGTCTTCTACAAATACAGGTACTGTGGTATTTATCTAATAAAGGTACAATGTTATTGACCCACCCACCCACTCGTACAGGTACGTTTGTCTTACTATCAAAATATCACAAGAAGACAAATATATGTGAAAGGATTTTTGGAAATGTGAATATATCAATGTATAACATATTTTGAAGTAGCCCTGGGTCACCCTGTATTAATAGCTCAAGTTTGTGAGTGAAAGCATTAATGTTAATGTCCTTAAGTGCAGAAGGACTTAAAGACATAATAAAAATTATATTTATATTATGAATAAATATAATTTTTGTTACAAATTTACTTAAAACGTATGGTACATTGTTCGGTTGTGGATATTTGCAAAATACAATTAATTTTAACTAGTTATATTATGTTCATGTTCCAAGAGTACTACAAAACGATGACGATTATAACAGTTTTTGAGATTATGACAGTAAATGAGGCTTTCCAATTACAAAGTTACTAATTATATAACATTGAGGGGTTACACTCTTGTGCATAGTAACAGCTTTGGCATTGACTTGTCCCATTTGTGTGGGTCAATTCTTTACCTAATTCGTATCACGTTGGACGTACTTTTTCGTTTATTTAGAGTTCATTGCCAGATATAAAACTCTTTGCCCATAAGTATTTTTAGCCAAGTAAGTACTTTCTTCCGGCAACTAGTACCATGATGGTCACTTGTTACGCGGGAACATGGATGTAAACAATCTTTCTTATTTTTACAAAAGCAAAAATTTGTTAAGTAATTTTGCAGAAAAAATCGAGCTTAATTTATAAAAACCCAATATTCATGAAAATATCTTAGTTTAAGAGATAAATGAAATATTATTAACTTTAATTAATTGGTTAAAGATAATTATAGAATTATTAGAGAATATATACGTTGTAGTAAGGTAGTATGAGTAAAAACTGATATAGTGAAAGTAATACGGGACTTTGAGGACCACTGGATAAGAACCTGGGGAAAATATCTGTGTTTTATAGTGGTATTATATTGTGTGGAGCGCAAACAGCTCCTTAGGAAATAAGACGAGGAGAGATTAGAAACGATAGAAATGTGAATTTAGAGAATAATGGAGAAAATGGGATGGGAGGTTAGAGTGCAATAAGAATAAGTACTGAGAAGTGGGGGCGAAGAAGGGAAATACTTAAAACTATAAGAAGCAGCAACATTAATTGGTTAGGATATGTTGAGAACAGCTATAAAGGAATAGTTAGAGGAAAGGGAGGACGTGGAAGAAGAAGATATGAGACGGTGGACAGTGTAAGGATCGGAAGAAAGTATGAGACAGCTCAAACCTCGGAGGTTTCCTGAGCACCCATGATGATGGTGATGACCTTAAATAATTTTACCTAAAAGAATGATTAATTAAAATTCCTTCCTTCAACAGTAAATCCTGTTATATAAGTATTATAAATTGTTAAAAAAGGGTACTCAGTTTGAATTTTATTTCATCCTAAAAATACATAAGTAGCCCTAATTTTTAACTTTATATTAAGTATTATAAACTATTAATGATTTTTAACAATTTATGTTAACAAAGTATAACAAAAAGTCGACAAATTATACACTTAAGCAAACCACTATTTGAATTACGGCCGAGCTATAAGAATTGGCAAAAGTGAATTTTCTTGCGTACTATATTATATTTCTTCTGTACTATATTATAGTAAGATGAAATTCATTTAACTAAGTTACTCATTTGTTCAACATTTTATTACTCATTTGTTCAATAAATGTTTATTTGGATGTATGTATTCCAAAATTAAACACTTTTTAAAACAATTTGTATAAAAATTATAATATTGCAAAAAGGATTTATGTTTACATTGCGTTATGAAGGAATTATAAATTTAAATATGTGAACAGTGTATGTTTTATTAGGAACATTTTTTTTAGGAAGTTAATAATTGTAAAATTTTAATTTAAGATTTGTCTAGTCCATAATATGTAAACATTATAGTAAAATATAAACTGTAAGTCTCGTGGCAAAGTCTTATACAAGCAAGGAAAATGGAAAACGTGCTTCTAAAGTGATCGTGCTGATTTAAAAACAAAATAAAAAAAAAAAAAAACATTACTTTTGGTTTATGGTAAATATACAAAATAACTTTTAATCTTTTTTATTTACGAATAGTTTAATAGTTAATCTTATTATGATATTGTATAAATGAAATGAACAACCACAAAATGGTTACTGAAGACACATTATAACTTACAAATGTAACATCTTTACTAATCTACAAATCAAGGCGGATTGTTTTAACTTAATATGAACTTTATTAAAATGCACAAAGTCACCATTGAGAAAAAAATGAATAAATTGTGTCTTAAAGTCATATTTTAAGACGAGATTATGATTTTAAAATAAGTTTGATGTTTCTTAATGGTATCATATTGTATAATGAGCCTTTCAATATGAATAAATAAGTAAGTATGTAGTTTTTACTGCAGTATTGAGGCAGGTTTTTGATAACCTAATATTGTATAGTTTTAACTTGATATTCTAGTAGCACAAAAATGCCTTATCTAAATAGGGTTATCAGAAACTGAATGTCAATTTAGTTCATTGAAAAAAAAAACGTAGGCTTCAAATTCAATACCCAGTACTTTATACACATCAAAAAAACAATTGACTAACTGGACTCAACAATTTCCGATTAGCTACATATCGAGTGTCATAGGAAATACTGATGAAGTGGTAATTCTACTACAGTTAATTTGGTTTAACACTGTACATAATCTTTAAATAATTTTGTATCACGTGAATACAAACCTAGTAAGTAGGTGAGAATATTTTATTTAATTAAAATGATCACTCAGAAGCTTTAATACAAAAGAAACCAACAATGAGTAATAAAAAAACATTAACACTAGCAAAACTTTAAAGTATTTATTTGTAAAACAAAAACGAAACGAGAAGAATTACAAATACTCTTGCGTGTGTTTTATTTGTCTTATTATTCATTTATTATTAACACTAGCGTTCTTACAAACTATTTTTCTGAAGTAACTACTTTTGGATCGTTTCTATAATTTACTTTTTTTATTCTTAAATAAATTAATATAGTGGAATCATATTAAATTAATTCGAATCCTCAACTGAGGGAAGGGTTCCGAGTTACTTCACTCGTTGAATAAAGTTCATGCTTCGCCTTTGTGAATTGGCGATTAAAGTTTACAAAAAAAAAATTAACTGGGACATTTTTTAGACTTTGTTCCTAATAGTGTCTCGGTTTAGACACTATTAGGAATATGCTAAGAACGAGTAAACACATTCCCAACAAAAGTATGAACTTTTAACTGTTATTCCAAGTTCCTCATAAAGACCATTATACCTTTGATTAATTTGAAATTGAATGTTCACCCTTCTCTGTGTGGAAAGATCTGTTAACAGAATGATGCATGTTTGTTAACACCAGTATTTTATAACAACCCTGATAATGTTTTGCCTAAATCAATAAATAACAACATTTGCAGGTATGGCATTTATTTAATTATACAGAATTTGTAGCACAGAGAATGTGTGTGGTACTTTGTACCAGACATACAGACAGCTATTTGTATTCACTTGCAGCCATTAACCTTAGCACGTTGGTCTGTAGTTATACAAATCGGTCATTATTTTTACACAATTGATTCTTTAAAGACGAAAATGTATCTTAAAACTTTTCATAGTGAATTTACAGCTATCGGTTTATTGATTAGTTATATTTTGTTATTGTTTTATTTGTTTAGATATAATTTTCATTTCATTTTATTAAGGTTATTTAGTTATTTTTTATGTATTACTATTTGACAGGACTAGAATAATTGATAAATGTAAAATACAAACAAATGAACATATGAAGTAAAGTAACGAGGTGAACTAATAATCAAGAAGCAATTTAAAGACCTGAAAAAATCTTCTGAAAAAACATAACAATAAATAAAGTTAAAAAATCAAAAATAATTACAATCGAGCCTAGGAAATGAACTGGAGGTGTAACTGTAAAATGTCAATTTGTTAAATCGTCTTTGTTTTTGAAACGTGTTAATGATGGAGTATCAGTTGAAGAAGACAAGGTTGTTGGACATTTGCCATCATTACGTGAAAACTACCAATAACGACGTTTCGATTTGGTAAATCCCAAATCTTCTTCAAGTGCTAACAACTAAATTACATCTAAACAAACATTTTCTAAAATAACGTTCGTAAACTTATCATTAATTATCTACATTTTAACCTAGAATCTAGAATGGGGTACAACAAAATGAACTCATACTAGATATAAAAAAATGTTAAGTATGTGAATTAATATAACTAATTAGGAGCTGCTGTGGTCATGAATTCAACTGAAGAAAAATTTAAAACAAGTTAAATTAATATTCCAATCAGTATAAGCTGGCATTAAACTAACGTACAGGCGTAAACATATGGTACCTGAAAAACACCATTAATTTATAATGATACTAATCATGCACCAAAATGATATCTGTAACTCGGAAGTACTGAGACTCATTTATAATAAAAATCACTCATAACTGCGAATCGTAAGACTTCATTTCATGTAATACTTGAGATTCCTACTAATTTTGGTCTTTCAAGGTTAAAATGTATCTGTAGTAGTTATTCTAGGTTAATTTAAATTAGAAAGTAGTCTCAGCCCTTCCGAGTCACATTAATAATTTTGGTGCATGCTAAATGTTATTTTAAAATAATAGTGTTTTCAGGTACCATCTATTTATACTTAATTAATGTAATCTCATTTCAGTGTGTTTGGAATATTGATTTAATTATGTTAAAAATTTTTTTCAGTTGATATCATGTCCTCGGCAGCTTCTAATTAGTTATATTAATTCACGCATTTTACATTTTTTATATCTAGTATAAGTTCATTTTGTTGTATTCTGTTCTAGGTCCCTAGGTTAAAATGTAGATAATTAATGTTGATAAGTTTATTAGTTTAAAAACATTATTTTAGAAAATGTTTGTAATTCAGTTGTTAGAACTTGAAGAAGATTTGGGATTTACCAAATCGAAACGTCGTAGTTGGTATTTTTCACGCAATAATGGCAAATGTCCATCAATCTTGTCTTCCTCATATTAAATCGTGTACATTTATCAAATATTGTAAAAGAAATAGAGGGGGAGATTTACTTGAAAAATAAATAAATGGCAATAATAAATATACACATGAAAATAAAAATAAATAATAAAATAATGAGTTTTGCAGGTTAAATTTTCTCCCTTTAGTCTTAAAATTCGCTGTCAACAGTCGAGTAGTGACTACATACAAACTTGGAATGGAGTGACTGTATCAAACTTTTCCAGGAAAACTAAAAACTTTCGTCGATTGGAATTGAAGTTTTATTGGAAAGTATCTAGACTATTCTCTTGATAGTTTTTATCTTTGCAAATGGTATTCAACGCTTTTTTAAAAAGTTTTATTGTCAATGTGAAAACGAAAAAAAGATCAAAAATTGTTATTTATCTTTTACATTTTATGAAATTATACCCAATTTTTAAAATATATTAAATAACTTAATACAAGGAATTCTTCAATTATATATATTTTTTTCTTTTACTCGGATTATAAATAGACCCTCTTAGTAATTATGGTCTAGTCGAGCCTAATATTATTTAATGTAGCCTACACTGTTTTGTAAGGTCAAGGGTAGTTCGTTTCGCACTCCATATTGGTATAGTTTTAAACGAGTTTTCCTCAATAGCCTAGCTTTACCTCAATAACATTTTCATTATGTGAATACATAATAAACACAGTTATATTTTTATCCCTATACAATTGTGTAATCTTATAAATTTAAGTCTAGTGATTTTTGCCTTAGTGAAGTACAGAATAGATAAAACATCTGGTTACGCATTATACATGTTATATATTGTGTACATACATAGTGCATATTATATGTTCAGTA
>JAQJVL010000289.1:98259-285759 GCA_035578905.1 Stictocephala bisonia
GTCTGTGCCGCAGTGGTATCGACTTTGTCTCACAAACGAAAGGTTCTCAGATCGATCCCGGCACCGGTCTTCGACACTTTTTGCCCACACAATAAATACAATTAATTTAATAAATACGCCGTGACGTCAGACCAAAACAACACTGACCTAGGACAACGTCGTCACGGGGGGTCCACGTGCTCGTAGTAAACGTAACCTTCAAGGTCACCACGTGGCTCAGTAGTAAACAATAGTAAAGTTGACCTCAAGGTCAACACGTGGTGATCAAAAGTGAGGTTAGGAAATTTGGCGGGAAATGGGCGCCGCCATCTTGAAAAAGTCACGTGACCGCTCTCGACCAATCAGAGGCCGTGGTGGTGATCACGTGACGTGATCACGTGACAGTCCAAAGTTCAAGGTTGTGCTTCAACTGTCATTTCTACACTACTTATGTTCAGTATATATTTGTTTTTCCAATTTCATGCTCTTACCCGCAGCAGTATGGGTGAGGTCAACAGTGACTTGGCGTTTTACAACAGTTGTTTATGTAACCTCTTGCTTCAATTAGCTTCAGTGACTTATGACGGCCATTTTGGATGTGATTCTATTATTTATCAGCAAAGAATGGTTCAATTAGATAATATTTCCTTATTTCTTTTTTTAACTGAACTCGCCAGTTCACATGGGCCTGCAGGCCTGTGCGTGAACTTTATTCAACGAGTGAAGTACCAACCGTAGGCTCAGTGGGAATTCAAACCTAGAACCAAGCCCTCTATAGTCTGAAACCTTATCCAAAACACTGGCATATATAATTACCACTAACACATTGCTGACTGAAGTATTTTCCGTTGAAATACAATATTATTGGTGATTTGCTAAAGGATTTTAATCGGTAATTAATCCCTGAAATGGGACTTTGCAGATACAAAGTTAATTAGTATTTATACTCTCACTACCATGGGTTTGATAAAAAACAAATAGTACAGTTAGTATTAAATTGAATTTACAATTTTATGTTAGATCAAATTTAACCATTTTTTTGAGATTGTATAGTGATTAATGTGACAATATTTAACAAAATACATACTTATACATAACAAATATATTGTATACAGTAATGGAGTTATTTTACATTTCTATTTTTAATCTAAAATATTAAATTTATCTGATATGTATTGTAAAAAACATTATAGTAA
The DNA here is from genome assembly GCA_035578905.1 of Stictocephala bisonia. Lineage (NCBI taxonomy): Eukaryota > Metazoa > Arthropoda > Insecta > Hemiptera > Membracidae > Stictocephala > Stictocephala bisonia. The sequence goes on from JAQJVL010000289.1 coordinate 99,435, forward strand.
GATTACCGCTTTTTTGGTCTATGTTGCTATCAATTTTAATTTCTGTGGTTAAAATGTTGGTTATCACTTAATTGGAATTAATATAAAAACATATTTGAGAGAAATAAAGTTTATACAATTTTGTCCCCTAAAAAGAAATTCTTGAATTCTTACGTGTACTTTAAACATACTACACTCATTTAATAGACAAAAACTTCAAATTAAATATAGCTGTTTATAACGTAGTCATTCGGGGATAAAACATTAAAAAAAACCAAACCACCTTATTTATAAGCATGCATGTACTTAAATGTCATTCCATAGAATTATAGGTACATTTGTTTTCTTGTTTTAAGTCTTTATTTGATAAGTCATGTATTTGTTGGATAGTGATACATACCTGCCAGGATCAGTATCTATCTCCAAACGTTATGGACTTGACAGAGTGAATATTCTATTATATAGTGTTCCAAAAGTCCGAGAACGGTATGCTATTTTTGAACCATTGCACATAAAGCAATAACACTTTACAAATCTATACAAAGTCTAATAATCTACATTTTGAAGCAAGTATAAATCTTTTCCACCGTACTGTGGATGATCTACAAGGAGTCAAAAGAAGATTTAAAATGTAAGCATAGGTCGATATGCATACATTTTAAAGGTTTTAACTATTACAACATCGTGCCGCAAATTATACATCAAAATGTTAATTGTAAACTAAATGGCGGCACACGATAGTTTCAATACTGATCTTAACCAAAAATAAAAACACAAATAACATAAAACGACTGTTTCCACACACCAAACATAATACTTATTTTATCTCTTATGATCTTTAACCAGTAAACTTAAACTATACATTGTGTTAAAACAGGCCTGGCTTAAATACTATAATACAACAACTTTATTTCTTCTTATATCAGCTGCATAATAAAAAACACTTAAACCGTTGACATTTTCCAAGAGAACATTTTCCGTGACAAATGTATCGTATCCAACGAGCTTTAACTAGTTTTCGTCCATAAGAATAGCATAGGTGTGCTGGATTGAGTAAGACTGAGTATTCTAGCTATATTGTGTAGCTATATATATATATATTGGACTGTCATCTTCTCAGGACTCTCTGTCGGTAAAAAATTAAAACTAGGATAGAGTTCTAATTCTACCGCTCTGATTCCTGTTTTACTTCCCTTTCCATTGTATGATTCAAGATGGATATTGATGGCACAATGAAGAATATTGTTACAGTCTTTAACAACAAGCCTTGTTGAAGGAAAGACTTTCTGCTATCAAGTAACCGCTGAAAGGATTTGATTTTGATGAATGCACTACATAAAATAACTAATTTATTTCTTTTTTGTTAACTTAAACCCGGTAATTTACATACAATTTATCATATTCTATAGGATTGACAATCTAGCCACATTCACCAGTATTTGTATTATTATTATTTAATTCCTGTATTCCCTTGGGGGACGTAGGGCTGCAACAAATGCCTTCCATCGCACCCGATCCTGTGCCAGCTGCTTTACTTCTTCCCAACTCTTGCCTTCCTCTCCAATCTCCCTCTCGACTGACCTCCTCCAAGTTATCTTCGGTCTTCCTCTCTTTCTACTTCCTTGGGGATTCCAATCTAGGGCTTGTCGGCTGATGTTGTTAATGGGCCTTCTTAGTGTATGGCCTATCCACCCAAACTTCCTCTTCTTAATGGTATCACCAATAGGATTTTCATTTGCTCTTCGCATCAATTCCTCGTTTGAAATTCTATCTGGCCAGTATATGTTAAAGATTCTTCGGAGACACTTATTTATGAAGACTTGCAGTTTACTTGTTACTGTTTTAGTGACTTTCCATGTCTGGCAGCCATATAGAAGGATCGACTTTACATTGGTTTCAAAAATCCTTAATTTTGTCTTTCTTCTTATTTGACTTGATCGCCAAACTGGTGCAAGTTGGGCAAATGCTCCTTTGGCCTTCCTAATCCTACTGGTTACATCTTCATCAGTTCCACCCATCTTAGAAACAATGCTTCCCAGGTATTGGAATTGTTCCACTTGCTCAATAAGTTTGTTATTCACCACCAGCGGCTGATTATTTCTATTATTTATCCTCATTTCTTTTGTTTTTTCAAAATTTATTTTTAGGCCAACTTTTTCTCTTTTGTTATGAAGGTCTTCAAGCTTTCCTTTCATGTCATTCAGTGTTTGAGACATTATGCATAGATCGTCCGCAAAATCTATGTCCTCCAGTCTATCCATCAGTCCCCACTGTATACCCCTGGGCCTACTTACAACTTGTTTCATTATGCTATCGAAAACCATAAGAAATAGTATTGGTGAAAGCAAACAGCCTTGCCTTACTCCAGTTCCAATTTCAAATGGACAGGATAATTTACCCTCATGTACTACCTGGCATCTGTAATTTCTATATATTTCTTTTATGAGGTTAATGATTTTTTTAGGCACACCCGCTTCAGATAACGCTTTCCAAATGGATTCTCTACTGATGGAGTCAAAAGCCTTTTCAAAATCCACAAAGGACAGATACACTGGTGACTGAAACTCAGAGCATTGTTCAACTATAATCCTAAGGGTGATGATCATGTCTATACATTAGTGGTCTTTCCTAAAGCCCGCTTGTTCTCTCCGCAGTTTTGTATCTATTATACCTTTGATTCTGTTTAAAATTATCCTGGTGAGAATTTTACTAGCCACGGAGAGCAACGTAATACCCCTCCAGTTTGTGCACAGTGAAATGTCCCCTTTCTTTGGAATTTTTATCAGCAACCCTTTCTTCCAATCTAGTGAAAAATATATATTAGAAAACGACTGTTACGGAAAGTTCAGTACGTGCCTACTAAAAAACGAAGTGAAAGTCAAGTTCACTGCAACTTCTCACTTAACTATTAGTAAAATATACGTGGAGATTATTAATTACTGTAAAAATAAAATATTTTATATGGAAATATAAAATCAAAGAATGATGTAACAGGATCACAAATAACAATAATTTATCTCCTAAAATCTCTCAAAAACTTTGTATCCAAGTAGCTGGGTTACAACACTGCCCCACTAGTGCCGACTTTAGGCATACTACTTTGATTAGGTTGGTTTAATTGGGGTTGACAGGTTAAATTACGTTATGTTAGGTTGTATTCCTTTCGTTAGGTTGATAGTTTAAGTAGGCATTACCGGGTTAGATAGGATCGATTACTTTGCTTAGGTTGATAGTTTAGGAATAATCTTCTGGTTTGATTGGATTAAGTAATATTATTTTCCTTAGATTGTTAGTTTAGTTTAGTTTCATCGGGTTAGATGAATTAGATTACGTTACGTTAGGTTAAATGACTTTCAGTAATTTGATGGTTTATGTTAGTTTCATTGAGGCTGATAGGTTAAATTGATACGTTGAATTGGATAATTTTTATTAGGTTGATAGTTCAGGTTGGTTACGCTAGGTTGGATTAGGTGAGTGTAACGTTGTCTTCATCAGTGAAAAACAAAATTCATTGCATTTTTTCCTTTTTTGAACATTTTTAAGAATCATGACAATACAGGTTCCTATTGGATTATATTCTTAGCTTGAAATATTAACATGACAGTGTAGTAATACAAACATTTAAATGATTATCTTTGTATAAACTGTAAAACATTACATACACAGCAATGGGCTGGGAGGGGGATTCTGAGGGGTTGATGTCTTTGATTTGTTAAAAGCCCTGGCAGAGAGCCAGGTAACGGAGCCAAACCTTCTAACAGTCATAATAACAAACTGTAATTTTAATTTAAAGTGTTATTTTTTTATGATAACTCATTCTTACAAATGAGACGCTGACACAACGTTGTGCGTATTTTAAGTTTACGAATGATGATATGAGTGTAGGATGAGTGTAGTCTGGTTAATAACTGAGTTCAACAATCCCTCAGAAAGGGCAATTTATTAATAGCCCAATAGCCAGCTTAATAATTAATTAAGGGACCTACAGCTTTACGTGGAATCCGAACCACGTAGTGTTGGTCTGATTTTTAGCTTATTGACAAGCCTTATACTCAGTTGTCTCCCCCACACAACATCCTGACACTAACTAACACTAAACATGGACACCATAAACTTCTCTAGTAGTATGCACGATGATAGCAGCCGTTGAGCGGACGCCATGGCAGTATTGAGAAGACCGGGCATCCAACCTATCGCCTACAATCTCGCAAACACTTTGTCCCCAAGTAGCTGGTAGCTGGGTTTACAGAACTGCGCCACCAGTGCCGAATATCGAAATAGACAGTTAAAAATTATTCTAATCTATGCATGACTTGTTTTAAGAATTTCTCAAGTGATCGGAATGTTTGAGCCTGTAATTTGGGTAGTTAGTGAGGTATGCCAACTGATTGAACCTGCATTACAATTACATAGTACTACACTAGCTCTTCACTCTGGACCCAAAAACAACTGATAGTTGGAGAAAAAATGTTGCATTGGATTAAACATAAATTTATTTGAGTATAAAATAATTTATTGTACAGGGTGGTGCACGAAATGATCCAACATTTGTTTTGGTAGTAGTTATTCCGGTTACCTATTATTACTGCGTTGTAAATTGGCAAAACTATCAGCTGTTTATGAAGATTAGTTCCTTCTGTTTCCGCTTCCGTTATTATTATTGTTGCAAGATGGGTGACAAAGGAAGATTGTCTGTGGATCAACGCATAAAGAATATGTTGTTTTTTAATGAAACAAAAAGTGCGGTGCTTACACAAAGACTGTTTCGTACTCATTTTGAAACTCGCTTGTCACTATCATTTAAAACTATTAGACTTTATGAAAAACGTAATAGTTTTAGAGACGAAACGTCAACGGCCTCATCGTTGGTGAGGAGTCAGGGCGAGTCAACTAGAAAAGCAGCAGCAGATCTTCATATTTCCAGGCGATCTGTGCAGCGGATTTTTAAAAAAGATTTGCATTTGTATCCGTACAAAATTACAGAGTAACCTAAATTAACGATTGACAACAAACTTCAATGAATGGTTTTCGCATAATGGGCTATTAATCAAGACATATTGATTAACAATGTTTTGTTCTCAGATGATGCACAATTTCACTTAGACGATGTTGTTAATAAAAAAATTGTGCATTTTGGGCTTCATGCATTATGCTCCAAGAATTACGGTATAGGCAGCCATCTCGACCCATGGGCTAATACGGCCATTCTTTTTTTAACATACTGTGAATAGTGAGCGTTATCTAAACATGCTACTGTATGTAATTATTTTGTATCTCAACTTGTCGCAAAAGGGTTTCAATTAGAGAACCAGTGGTTCGTGCAAGATGGAGCCAGACCACACACACGGCTAATGTTGTAGACTTTCTGCATGAAAATTTCAACCAAAATGTCATTTCAAACCGATTTCCTAATCGTTTTGCATGTGGCCATAACTGGCCCCCAAACAGTCCTAATTTGAATCCATGTGCTTATTTTTTTTGGGGATTTCTCAAGGAGGAGATCTTCCCTAAACATCCTAACACACTGATGGATCTGCGAGTACTAATCATTGAGGCATGTAACGAGATAACCGAGGATATGTGTCGCAGAGTCATCAATAACAATAGGCGTTCGTGTTGAAGCAGTTGTCAGACAGGAAGGGGGCCACATTGAACATGTAATGGCTTCAAACTTAATGTCCAGGTATGCAGTAGACAATTTATATCAAACTTTACTGTATAGCATTAACAATAAATTTTCTTTAACAAAACTAAATGTTGGATCATTTCGTGCGCCACCCTGTAGTTTAAACAAAAGTAACCTTTTTATATAGTTCTGTTTATAATTCCTTTTATGAGTACTAAATATATAGTTATAATATCTATAATGATTCCTGATTTCACAAAATAAAATACTGAAACAAAACTGTTTAACTTAATGTTTTGGAGTCGAAAATAGAAATCCCACACAAAATAACTCATAACGTTTGCTTATTTTTTAATCATGTGAAAATAAAATATCAAATAAGTTATATAAAATTTTTAACTAATTTGGAAAGGATCTCGTAACATTGTTCAGGCATATTATTTAAGTAATTGTAACACAACTTTCAAAAACAGTAAAATTAAATTATAAATTGATATAAAAAGAAACATTTACAATAAATGTTGTTAATGTTTCAGAAAAAAAATAAAGTAAAAAGATTCAAAACTATTTGCCTCGTTAATTTTTGACTCATCTTTTTTAGTAATGTTAACAATAATGTAACTTTAAATTTTAATTTAATATAATAAAATTAAACTTTGTGTTTAAGATAATGGTATACTGGAAAATTAGTTTATGGAATAATTGAGTTATATTACTAAACAAATTAAATACATTTTCAGCCAAACCTATTTATTTTTATACCTGCAACCTATCGTCCAATTTTACTAACTTTAAATCGGAAAAATGTTGTCTAATCATCGTGTCAAAAACAGGGGACCATTGCCCCCTAGAACAAGTTGGGGTTGGATTTGTTTATTGTTTACTGGACATTGCTATATTAGCTAATATTAATTTAAAAAACGTCATCAGAATTACAACGAAATTATGTAACGTAGGATTTTTACTTTAACTATTAATTATTTGAGACATATATTTAAAACAATAATTTTGTTTCAATAAAGAGATACCCTGAATTGATTGTGTGATATTTGTTCAAGTAATATTGATTGAGCTTATTGAGTGTATCAGAAAAAAAAAACACACAGATATATTTGAAAGTTTAAAAAAAAATTACCTAACATAATAACCCTAATAGTATATGAGATTAGTCACTTTGTTATAAAGACAGATAAACTACTGTAGTGTGTTAATATTCTTAAACTTTTATTTGACTTGGATCTTATTATAGCCACGTAGTACAAAGTCGTATAATTTAATATTAAGATTTTAAAAAATGTTAGCACAAAAAGATTTAGTTATTAAAAAATGCCTCGGGAAAAATACCCTTTAACTACCTTAATTTTCTTTAAATATCCGTGATTCCATTAACAATTCTTCAACCCCCTCCCCTCCCAAAAGCTGACTATCTTTATGAAAATAGTACATAGTGAACAACTGTAAGCATCGTATAAGCAAATGGAAGTAATTTATAGCCATTTATTTCGTATAACTAGGAGTCATCGCACTGTCAAATTAAAAAAAAGTGAAACTGCCTATTTAAAAACCATTTAAGCTTATATTAGTTAAAGCCAGTGGTTCATCAAAAGGTAGCGTATATTTATGATTTAAGTCTAAACCAGTAGCAATTTCTCCCAACAATACGTCAATAAAATACTGGAACATAATCCAGTACATTTTAAGTATGTCTTATTACTTTTATTGTATGTGCATACAAACACACACCTAAAGATTGGGGCGGTTGATTGATGACCCTCCCACACACCCACCAACAGGAAAAAGTACTGCACATTTTTACTAAAATATTTTTTTATTTAACTAATTCATATTATTTATGAAGTAAAAGACACTTGTATGAAGCATTCGTACAATTAAAACATTTAGTTAATATATATTTTATTAAAATTTTTTAAATGCACGTATATTTCCAACTAAGTGAATATAACAAAAAGCTGGAAAGCAGATTCTGCAAGACGGTAACAAAGTAGCGTGCTGTAGAGGAAAACAATTTCCCGTACAAATTAACTCCAAAGACGTCACAGCCATGGACAAGAAATTGTTTATCTTCTAATTACCGACAAGTGTTAATAAAAGGTATCATCACGCTTCTTTAACTGTTACCTGACATTTTATACTTTATTGAGGTTTATTTACAAGTTGTTTGTTTGGTTGGATTTTAACAATACAAACTTGTAATAAGTACATTCACTTGTTATTGGTGTTATATGTACATTCTAGAGATCTCGGAAAATAGTATTTCTTGTTGAAAAATTGGTGAAAAATGAGTTTATCATTCTTAAGGAGGTTAATTTTAGCCATGAAAAATTCGAGTTTAACAAAAAAATCGAAATCTAGTTTTTTATGTGATTGTGAAAAAACAAATATTTTTACAATTGGAATTTTCCAAAAAAATATATTTTATTTTGCTTGTTTTTTTAATGCTGAACACGAATATACTGTATAATTGGTTTTTGAATAATATTAATTTTTTGCCCGAAAAATACAATTTTACTTACTTTACCTAACATAACTTAATACATTGAATAATAACTATAATTAAGTACACTTTTATTCATATTATATAATAATACGTGACTGGTTTTGGCTCTTAGGCCATCTTCAAAGTGTAATTAATATAAACTATAATAAATGAACAATCTCCATTTTTTTTGTATAAAATGCCATTTACGCGGAATAAAATGTGCATTCTTATAAAATATAGATATGATTCTACCCTCTGGTGATAAAAAAAGTCAATATTGGTGAAGCGTCTAGAAAGTCGACTACTGTAACATTTCTGGTCTTAGTATTCTTATTTTTAACAGTTTTAAAATAACGTAGTGGGAAAATGATTACAATATGTGACAGCCTGCAAAGAGTTAAATGTTTCTAATCAACATAAGGTTAGTTTAGGAACTTAAAACTATTATATAACAATAATGTAGTGTATTCTTATTATTTGTTACTATTATAAATTATGCATGCTGGTTATTCAACCGGGGTTTCAACAAATACAACAATTATAATAATAAACTGATTTCTATGATCATCAGTAACGACTGAATTGAGAAAAGTATATGACTGAATGATACAACATACTTGATTCATAACTGATCGTACAAAAAGGTATGAGTAAACCAAATGTCGATTAAGTGACTAATATTTATTGCAGAAGCAGCAGCAGCAAAGTGTTAAAATGAAAAACACATTAAACAAAAGTAAGCAAAGTTATATATTTTAACAATATATATTTTTCACTATACTATAAAGTTGAGTTACTATCATTTTATTTGTATAGTTTTTACCCATACTAAATTCAGGTTGTTAAATGTTATGAAGATAGTTAGTTGATCTCACTTCGTTAAATTCGAACATACGTTGAATTAAAAATGTATTGTATGTTATCCTTCAATACATCAGTACTTACGAACAGATATCCCATCTGACGAGAATATTTGTGTCAGTAATTTGGTTAGTTAAATAATGAGGTCTGCTACTACAGCTGGTTTGAACTGCATTAAAATAAATGGGGCTACAATAGCGCTCCACAATGGACCATAAAACTAATGACAGTTTGAGACACAAAATTAACATTGGATGATAAATCTATCTGTGTGCTGACTAAACATGGCATTACATAAACTATGTTAGAACTATAATGTTTTCATAATTACTTCATCACTACTTCTCTCCATAATGATGTTACATTTTAAAATTTGTTTCTAATAAAAATATTTGAATTGCTTCTTTACTGCATTACTTTGCTAAGCATACAAATAATATAATTAGAAAAACAGAATAAGATATTATTTATTAATAGTTAATCAGTACACTATAATTATATAGAAAATAGAATATACTATCTATATTATAGTATATAGCATTTATACGTTGTGAAACGAATAACGAGCAGAAAGGTTAAAGATAGTTAATGCCGCCTTTGTTGCACTTAAGTGGCTTTGCTGCAACGAAAAGGCTTTGTTTAAAAGGGGGCTTTGACCTACTTTTGTGTTAGGTTAGAATATTTTATTATGCTTATGTTGCAAACGATACTGTAAAAACTAATAATTATTTAAAAACCTTTGGCGAACATTTTTCTTTTCGAGCACAGTTAGGGTAAAACAGGTATTTTATATCTCAATTAACATACTGTTTAAATAATATGTTTAATTTTACCAACATAGAAGTTGTAATATGAACGTATTTTTAACTACATTATCCAAATCGTAATATTTTAAAGCGTTTTGATCTGTTTAATATTAGTAAAATAAAATGATACAGAATGTTTAACAGTGATTAACAGAATATTAATACTTAAAACTGTTATTAAACGTACAATATTTATTTTAAACTTATATAATTTAGTTAAAAAAATTGTTATAATTTGGTAAAAACACAGTTACATATAAGTATTTAAATAATTACTATACAATTAAATGTGGTTCAATGTTTTCATAATTTTATTAAAGTTTTGTATACCGCCTGTTTTTAATGTGAGGTTAAAATAGTCTAATCGGTTGGCAAGGTAAAAAATTACTAAGTGAAAAGGATAGTTGAAAATTATTAATACTACACAAAGTTTAATATCAACAAGTTTCAGTTTATTTATTTACCGAATTATATAAATACAACTAAATATATTCCCCCCTCCATATACATTAGGATGAAATTCACATCTTCCCCCGTAAAAGAGTTAATATACTGAGAAATATAAAAGATTAAAATACTTCATATGCTAATTTGTTGGTGGAATCACCCACTGTCATAAATACGGGCGATAAACGATATTTTTCCAAGTTATTTGCTTGATTTTTAAGCACTTAAAAATAAGTTTATTCATTTTATTTTTAATTTTTTTGTAAGAAAACATCTATAAAAATCAAAAGATATGTTTCAGTATACTCTTATATTTGTGGAAAGTGGAATGAATCTATATATTGTTATAAATATAAAACGAATGACTTGTATTTACTTGGACCAGTTATTTTTTTCAAAAACAAAAAATTTATTTAACTTTCTATAATTTTTGGTGTTAACATAACACTTTGTAGATGTTAATTGAACATTTTTAGTAAAATAACTTAGTCAAATATCATACTAATGAATATCAATATTGGTGCACTTTTTCGAATGATCTTCACTTCACTACGTGCTAATCTTAATTTTATTAAGTTATATGTTGTTGGTTTATGTATTTATGTGTTGATTTTATATAGTTTATAATTATTTTTTTATTTCATCTTCGTTTTGGCAGTTTGTAATTGTTGTTGTTTTTATTCATCTTTTACTTTTCAAGTGTATGATTGTTATTGTTTCTTGATATCTTGTAATGTTTTACTGCAATAATTAGTTCTTGTCATTCCCAAAAAATATTATTTTTATTTTTTTTGCCTTTTAAAGTTTATCATGGTTTTGTTTCGTGTTTTCCTGTAATATTGCTTATTACTCCTTTATTATATTAATTATTTTTCTCACTGCTCACTATTATGATAATATGTATTTAAAATTTTTAATGGTATGTAATTTTTGGGATGGTGTTTATTATTGATGTAAATTAAATAATGGTATGTGCATCCGATTAATTTATATAAATAATATGTATTTTGTAATTATGTAGCAGCAGTGGTATTGGGCGATTACCAGTTATAGTGCATGTTAATAATAAAACGAAATAATAAAGGTACGTGATATATAGACTTCAACTAACACAATCCATGACTAGCAAGAGAACAATATCTGGCATGTAAACAGATCGCAGCATCGACATTGGCAAGTTTCCGGTCACGACTTTACTGTTTTCTTTAACAATGTCAGTGTTCAGTTGATCTCCACTTTATTGGAAAGGAAATACGGACATTGTAAGTTGAAATTCCTCCTTAATTAATGTTACATGGTAAGCTCTAACACATTGATGTGATAGATAGACCATCCCCCAGTCTGTCAATTTTATGATGGAAGTAACATTTGTGAGTTTGTCATAAATTATATAATTTTAGTTCGAGTTCACTTCCAACCATATTTACAAGATTAGATTTAAAACCATTTAATATTCGACCACCTTGTTTCGGAAATAATAAACTTGTATTTTGTACTTGGTTTATTAATGGGTATAGTAGAAAATAACGTTTTGATTCGTTAGTATTAAAAAAGAAATATTTAATATACATATTATTGGGTTACTTTTGAGTAATAAACATAATACAAACAATTTCGTTTTTTTCATACGTGCCAAGTTACTTTCAAAGAAATAATTATAAAAGTCCTAATTGAGATATGAAAGTTTCAGTCGTGCCACGAGAGCTCACAAGGGCACGCACTCAAGGGCGTGCCGTTTGTTAAAAACGTACATGTGATACGCATTCATGGTGTAGACGCATTGTTGTACACACCAATAACATTTTAATATTTTATTTTAATAGAAACAGTGAACACAGTTATTAATAAAACTAATATATGAGCTAACATTTTGCATGGAAATTCATAGGGTCTCTGGTTAACACATAGGCTAATCTTTATTTTGAAATTCCATCACGGCATCGCCCCAGGGGCTCTGAGAAGTATCAAATCAAGGTTTATATCAATTATACAATTGTTTATAATAGTTTCATTAATCAGCTGCTGCTGCTAGAATAAACAAACAACTTACATGGATTCTTCTTTGAGTTCTTTATTGGAAATTGTAAATAATTTTGAAAATTCTCAAAATTCCAATAAAACGATTTAATTTGTGAGGCTTTTCAACTACAATGTAGGCATCATCAGACATTAACTAATTTTAGGCCGAGGTGAAAGGCTTCACAAATTAAGTCATTTTATTGGAATTTTGAGAATTTTTAAAATTATTAACTTACATAGTTCTGAAGCAAATACCGTACCAAACATAACAAAAACGCACTTTTATACTATGCATCCCTATATGTACATAATTGTACTACTGAATGCAATAATAACAATATATTAACGTAAACCCCGCACGAAGGACAGATACTCTGCTATTTTTTAATTTAATGCACAATATTGCAATATTGCTGAACAGGCAGATTGAGCTGAAACTCGGTTATGACGTTCCGATGAATAAATCATACGCTGTGTGCTGAAGGACGACAGCTGAATCAGTGAGGGCTGACGTGATATTTGCATAGGCCCGTCTTGAAGGGGTGGTGACCAAACACAAGTTTAGCCAATTATATAACGGATACTGTGGGAAGGGAAAGTATGATTTGTTTGTAATCCTAATAGCTGTTTAATGGAAACAATAATAAATATTCGTTTCGTTTTCTTTTGATTTACTTGAAAGTTCGAGTAAACGAAAATTTTCATCGTAGAGGTGCCACTAAGAAAAGACTATTCAAAGCTCCATTATAAATATAGTATCCAAATAACCCTTTATTTTCATAGTATCCAAATAACCCCATTTAATAATCATACATCAGAGTTGTTTATTATTAAAATAAAAAAGAACAGCTAATAAAAAAAACCACGTTAAATATTTGTTCCCTTGCTGTTAATAGTTCAGTGTAACTTCTAATATCAACATAATCACAGGCCGTAATACTTACTTGCAATTTGCATTACCGAGATCTGAGGATGGCAAGCAAGATGTGCAGGGCTGTCCTCTGGTTTTATTGTTTGATTTATTTTCCGCAATGTTGGAGAAATGTTATGTGTCCTCATCTGATTATATAAAAATATTAAAACATTAGTAGGGAAGAAAACAAAGTATAGCTAACAATATCAGAAAATTTATTATTCAATAGTAAAAAATAAATAATAATAATAAATTCATTTATTTTCTCTCAATTCGAGGAAATATTGTTACATTCATATAACATTAACCTGATGTATTAGACTTATAACAAAATAGCATGTATAGTAATAAATAAATATCAAAATAGTATGTATAGTAATAAATAAACAAACAGTAATAAATAAACACAGTTGTACATTTTTTTATACCTATCAACAATAGTATGTATATTAAAAAACCAAACAAATAAATACACAGTTATACATTTTTTTTTTTTTTTTTTTTTTTACTGTTTATAATTTACATAAGAGAGAAAAATAATAGGGCCCCTAAGACTGATAAAGTCTGTTCAGGGGGTCCTTCATTCAAAAATATAAATATATTTGGTATATAGAGCTCAAAAGCAGAATAGTTTACTTTGTGTACACTGAATTGGACTACTTAGAATTATCTTTAAAAGTGTGCTTTTACCCATGTTTATAACTAAATAAATTTTTATTAAACGTTTCTGCAAATTAAACTATTTCTAACATAGATATATACAATACTATCAAAAACAAAACGAAAAAAAAAAAAAAAAATTGACATGACAAGAAACAAACAATACAATATATTGCTAACTTATAATTTGCAACATTTCCCCGATGTTTTGTTGCGACAATAGCCATTCACGTAAGTATTTTAAAAACCTATGAACATTGCTTTCATTTTTGATACTATATGGTAATTTATTATAGATACGTGGTGCTATAAAATTAAATGTTCGTGTGTAGTACGTTAAATTTGGTTTAGGTACAGAAATCAAATTAGCGTTTCTTAATCTAGTCCTACAAGGGTTATCATTATTCAAGAGCCTACCATTATTGTAATATACTTTTAGTACCTTATATATATAAAGAGTCCTTATGGGTAAAATCTTTAAAAGCACAAAACATGGGGAGGACGGTTCAAATTTGTTCTTCTTCTTAATTTTTAATTTCTTAATTTCTTAAAAGGACACTCCCTAAGAATAAAACGTTAGATTCCCTTTCCAACACCATAAACAAAGGAAAAATATTAGATTTGGTACGAATTAAAATAAATGACAATCATGCCAAGAAATAACAAATATATATACTGCAAACAAAATATGTCAACAAAAACAATCTATAAAACGTTAAAATCTAAAACAACAGAAACACAATAAATATTAGAAAAATAATTTAGTCTGAACGTGTGCTAGTGTTTGTTTTAGACAAGTAAAATCTGCGACATTATTTTTTGTTTTCCAAACATTTCTGAAAATATCATATGCTTAACATTTACAATCAGATATTTAAATTTTTGAGGAATTTTTACATTTTTATAAATGTCTCAACGTCATACAACATATCAGTATAAAAATATACAGACAAAATATATTAGAAATAGTTTTAGAGCCATACAATTGTAATCAATAAGTAGTATTTTCTTAAAACGTTAGGAAATTAAAATAATTAAAGTGGTATACAAACAATTATTTACTAAATTAATGTAATTTACTAAATTGTAACGTTTTCAAAGAGTGTAAATCGATATGGACTTTCTCAAAGTCCCATGTATATGCTGTATTCCATATATATTCCAAGAAGAAGTGATGTTTGTTTGGAATGCTGCCTCTTTAAAAGGAAATCTATAACAGGTTTTTCCACATTACTAAGTATTAGATACACATACAGTTCGATAGTGATCAGTCAGTGTGAAGGCGTGTATTCTTGCAAACACATTGATTACATTTTGAACAGACCACGTATAATGGAGACCTGCATTCATACGGTAAGAAATAAAGAACAGTTGAACCATTTTAAACCTGAACAGTTCGGGACAGCAGGCTATCCGGATTAAATAAAATACGGGTTACCCGAAAGATACCAAAAACTGAAAAAAGGAAGCCAACTTATGATAGGTTCGTTCAGGGCCCGAAAATTACTTAAATATGTAATAATAAAGTACTAATATAAGAAACAAATTTTAAAAAACTTAAAATTATTTGCACATTAAACGCAGAAGTCAGAAGTACTCTGGGAAAACTCAATTTCCCATGGTTTCGTATTTTGTACACCAGTACGCGTTATCCGGAGGTACAACGCCTAGTCCGGGTTGGCGAGGTCCGCGTAAACATGGTTCGGGGTAACAGTGTTCTGCAGTAATATAAATATAACGAGGGTCAAGTTTCTAAGAACATTTTTAAAATGAATGTTATGTTTCTTAATTCGTTACTTTATTATAGTTCTTAATTAATATTCCAACATTATAGTAATATAAGTAAGATAGTAAATATTATAATCAAAAAGAAACTTCTATTAAAATTCAACTCATCAAAATATCACAGTTCATTGTGAGATATGAAACTCTTTCCTAGACGTACCAATTTTATTTCATCTCTTGAAGCACATGATTTTATTAAAGTCTCACTGCTTCAAGGGACGTTGTTGGGTCATTCAATTCAAAGCAGGTAGATACGTCTTTTTAAAGTAATATTATTGTTTATATTTCATCTTGTGTGATTCATAACTTCTTTGTTTCATTTCTTGGACTTTTTACAACTTATGTTATTCATTATTGTGAGCGGATATAAGTGGATATCAGGGTTGGATGAGTATAGATAAACAAATGTAGAAATTGTTACTAACCAAATTAAAGTGTTCCCTAGAAAGAGCTATATGTTCATAGCCCAACAGTGAGGAAAGTAAGGAACTTACAGCTTTACTTACTTGGCACTTTGAATTATGAATAAACCTAAATAAAATTATAAATTGTGTTTACAGGGTGAAAAGGCAATGTTAATATACATGTCACACGCCTATCATCTCATTACAAATGTTAAGTTGACTTAAACATATTTAACCCACTGATATAAACAGTTCGGAAGTTGACTCCTATATCTTGGACCTCAGGTTACTTCTAATATTCCACAATACTTCAAAAGTTCGAGCATCTATCCGTACAATGAATGGCATAACTGAAAAAAAAATTAAACGTAAATTCAAGGGGGGGAAGGAATTTATAACCACCCTGTATAGTTCAATTACGATGTCGTTTTACATTTCTTACACTATAAATATTTAGATTACATACAAAATCACTAGTTGATTATGTTGACAACTTATATATATATATATATATATATATATATATATATATATATATAATATATTTATATATACATCTATAAACATATTTTACTTTTTAAAAGGTAATCTGACCCAAGCAAATAGCGTAGTTGGTTCAATCCCAGCTTCATGTTCTAAAGGTTCTCAGTTCGATCCCAATCAGAGTCAATACATTTTGAGAAGGATCAGCTGATAATCACCGGCTGTTCATTTGTCATTGGTCTATTAATTGATGACACTTTCTAAGGAATAGTCGGAGTTAGTTTGTAACAATGACTACATTCGCTCATCTACACTTACTACACTCATTCGAAATCCATATTCGCCCATATCTTGACGATCGGCGTCTTATGAATAAATAAATAAATAAATGTAAATATGTAAAACGAATCTATGTGGTACAGAGAGTAAGTATAGCCTTATTTATGAGTATTTAAGATTTTGACAATATTTAAAAGTTATCCAACTCTAAACGTTGTTTAAAAACCCTTGTTTTATAGTTGTTTGATGAATGCCTCTAGCAACGTTGATTAAAGCTTACTGCATCACCACTATAACTTGGCAACTTGATTAATACAAGTTCTCTGGTATCTATTATTAAATAATTAAAACTTTAGGGCAACAAGTCATTAAATAAATGTTACTTACCTACCCTCTAGCATTATTATTTTTTTACATTATTCGTTAGTAAGATTGTACAGATATTGGAGAATATGAGGGGTGATTTACTGTCTTCAGTGTAGATGAACGATTGTACATTCTTACTAATGAATTTTAATTGTTTACTAATTAAGGGCGACTGTTCTTTAGAAAGAGCTATTAATCAACAGTCCAATAGCCAGAGTAAGTATGGGACTTATACCTTAAGTAGAATTAGAACCACGTAATATAGGTATGATATTTAAATTTTTTGACCAACTTTCTCTTAAATAATTCATTAGAACCCTGACTACCACCAAACATGGATACCCCAGACTAGTAGTGTCCACGTCGATGGCAACCATTGAGGGGGCGCCGGGTCGGTATTAAGAGAACCGAGCATACAACCTATCACCTACAATGTCCACAATACTTTGTCCCCAAGTAGCTGGGTTACAGCAATGCACCTCTATTGCCGAACTGACGATAAATAAAAATGCAAATATAAATGTTTAAGTGTGAATGGATTACCATTTATTTAGAGAATCAATATGTAATTTTAACACAATGTGTCATAGTATTCATGAACAATTAAAACTAGTCCTTTGTTTTATTTGAAATAAACAATTAACATATTATAAAATACTGTTAGTTTGAATCTGTATGAGCGTTATTGTTTGCAGTATATTGTGTGCTAACACTTTTTATTGAAGTTAAACTATTATAAAATCAATATCAAGTAGTTTTTTTAATAACTTTAAATATTGAAACAGTAAAATAGCAGTAATACATATAGTTTAATTTAAATTTTTTTTGGTTTGTATGATGGCCATTTAAAATATTTGATAAAACATTTAATGAGTAAAATGGTAACATTGTATAACAGGAGTGGATTTCATATATTAGAATAAAATCGTCATGTATGTGGTGAATGTTAAAATATTTTCAACATTATTGTAATTGCCAAAAAATCCAACCTGTTCAGAAACCAAATTAGTTTATCATAAATTTCCTACACTTATTTTGTGTGACAAATATTTAATACGCCGAAGTATTTTTGTAAACATTTGGGATATTGTAAGCATATATTGTGTTTAATCTTCATACTTTTTTAACAATATGCGTTTGACAAATTGCCTTTGTTATTCAAAGGGAAACCCCAACTTCCCTGACAATGGCCCTTAAGTGAGGATCCAATTTTCTCAAGAGGGATCTCTTGGTTTCTATAAAAGAAAATCCTTTTTTCATAAATACCCCAATTGTTAAAATCTATATTATTTAATGCTTATTTAAACTAAATTCGTATTATATCTTCTAAATAATTAAAAAAATTCTCATATGTTCCAATAAAAGGATTTATTCTGTGAGGCCTTTCGGCTACTACGTAAGCATTCAAACATCAACAAAATTCTAACTAAAAAAAATCTTCTATTCTATACATTGGTCACCATGAAACTTTGGGAAGTTGTTGAGGATAGATAATCCTATGAATAGTTTTATTCACATCCCAGCCTAGGGATCCACCCCAGTGGCCTTCAAAGCCTCAATATTAATCTTAAGGAGTTAATTGATTTATTTAATTAACCATCAGCTGTAAACAAAGAAAAAATAAATAAAAACACCAAGTAAAGTTAGGCTAAGTATTTTTTTTATTTTATTTAACATTTACTTGTAGTACAACCTTAACATTATAACTGTT
Organism: Stictocephala bisonia; assembly: GCA_035578905.1. NCBI lineage: Eukaryota > Metazoa > Arthropoda > Insecta > Hemiptera > Membracidae > Stictocephala > Stictocephala bisonia. The sequence continues at coordinate 118,274 of JAQJVL010000289.1, forward strand.
TTTATATGTTTATCACGTAGTAAAGATTGGTAAACAGCTAGTTACTTGTAAAACATGTATAACAACTAAGGCAACTGTCTACATTGGTAAACAGCTAGTTACTTGTAAAACATGTATAACAACTAAGGCAACTGTCTACATTGGTAAACAGCTAGTTACTTGTAAAACATGTATAACAACTAAGGCAACTGTCTACATTGGTAAACAGCTAGTTACTTGTAAAACATGTATAACAACTAAGGCAACTGTCTACATTGGTAAACAGCTAGTTACTTGTAAAACATGTATAACAACTATGGCAACTGTCTACATTGGTAAACAGCTAGTTACTTGTAAAACATGTATAACAACTATGGCAACTGTCTACATTGGTAAACAGCTAGTTACTTGTAAAACATGTATAACAACTATGGCAACTGTCTACATTGGTAAACAGCTAGTTACTTGTAAAACATGTATAACAACTATGGCAACTGTCTACATTGGTAAACAGCTAGTTACTTGTAAAACATGTATAACAACTATGGCAACTGTCTACATTGGTAAACAGCTAGTTACTTGTAAAACATGTATAACAACTAAGGCAACTGTCTACATTGGTAAACAGCTAGTTACTTGTAAAACATGTATAACAACTATGGCAACTGTCTACATTGGTAAACAGCTAGTTACTTGTAAAACATGTATAACAACTAAGGCAACTGTCTACATTGGTAAACAGCTAGTTACTTGTAAAACATGTATAACAACTAAGGCAACTGTCTACATTGGTAAACAGCTAGTTATTTGTAAAACATGTATAACAACTAAGGCAACTGTCTACATTGGTAAACAGCTAGTTACTTGTAAAACATGTATAACAACTAAGGCAACTGTCTACATTGGTAAACAGCTAGTTACTTGTAAAACATGTATAACAACTAAGGCAACTGTCTACATTGGTAAACAGCTAGTTACTTGTAAAACATGTATAACAACTAAGGCAACTGTCTACATTGGTAAACAGCTAGTTACTTGTAAAACATGTATAACAACTAAGGCAACTGTCTACATTGGTAAACAGCTAGTTACTTGTAAAACATGTATAACAACTAAGGCAACTGTCTACATTGGTAAACAGCTAGTTACTTGTAAAACATGTATAACAACTAAGGCAACTGTCTACATTGGTAAACAGCTAGTTACTTGTAAAACATGTATAACAACTAAGGCAACTGTCTACATTGGTAAACAGCTAGTTACTTGTAAAACATGTATATAACTAAGGCAACTGTCTACATTGGTAAACAGCTAGTTACTTGTAAAAATGTATAACAACTAAGGCAACTGTCTACATTGGTAAACAGCTAGTTACTTGTAAAACATGTATAACAACTAAGGCAACTGTCTACATTGGTAAACAGCTAGTTACTTGTAAAACATGTATAACAACTAAGGCAACTGTCTACATTGGTAAACAGCTAGTTACTTGTAAAACATGTATAACAACTATGGCAACTGTCTACATTGGTAAACAGCTAGTTACTTGTAAAACATGTATAACAACTAAGGCAACTGTCTACATTGGTAAACAGCTAGTTACTTGTAAAACATGTATAACAACTATGGCAACTGTCTACATTGGTAAACAGCTAGTTACTTGTAAAACATGTATAACAACTAAGGCAACTGTCTACATTGGTAAACAGCTAGTTACTTGTAAAACATGTATAATAACTAAGTCAACTGTCTACTTGGTAAATGAACGAGGGAACAAAGGTTTTGTGTTGAAAAGAAACACTTACATTGTTTTGTCCAAACAAGGTTTGACGTAAGCTTCTTTTTAATTTCACGTTGACATTCTATCAAAAACCTATCTCGCGGTAAATCTGTTGTCCCTTATTGAAAACATATTTTTAATAACTGCTCATCGACAAGTTAAATTATAACCTTAAACCCCTATTAAATTCTTTTTGAACTATTGACGTCTCTCTCTCTCTCTCTCTCTCTCTCTCTCTCTCTCTCTCTCTCTCTCTCTCTCTCTCTCTCTCTCTCTCTCTCTCTCTCTCCCCTCTCTTAAAAAAAGTAAAAATTCCAAAAAATGAAAAGGAATAATTAAATGGTAAAGTTTTAATTTTTTTATAGCTCAAAGTTAATCAATTAAATAAAGACTGGCAAGTATTACTGTAACCTATGATCTACGCGTAATTAAGAATAGGTATTTTTGTTAGTAAAATGTTTAACATTTCTAACGTATTTTTGTTTTTAAAACGGCTATTTGTATATTTTAGATGGCCACTCTAGAGATAAAAGCATAAAATTTGTATCATATTATTACAAAGGGAATGTCATTGTTAGGTCATTCATATATTGAAGTATTTATTAGAGAGGGCCAGTGGCCATGTAATCTAATGCACCATGAATGTCATAATATCGTGATATCACAGGTTCGATTTCTTGTCTTGCTCCAACATTTCATCAGTTATATTTTCCTTGTAGTGTATAGTTCTCCTACATACTCTATCTGAACATTAGTCCACGGGTAATGGGTCAATCGAGGTCAAAAAGTTAGTCGGTAATTAATTAAAAAAAATCTGTAAATAATTAAACAAATAAATTTTAATACTACAACTGTCAATTGGTAAAGTTATCTTTCGACAGTATTCTCAATTTTAATATTTATATTTTTTAGTGTGGTATAAAACTTAAATAAGTCATTCGTAGCCTAATTACCTGCATTATAATTGACTATTACGCCCATGGTCATTTTAAATGTGATCTACTTTACTTCAAAAGGGTGTGTTGATACAAAATAACAAATAAAATCTATAGTTTTGTTAGTTAATTTAATCTGACTCATGATATGTGATGAGAGAAGAAAACTTGTTGAGAACAGCAACAGAAGAAAAATTGTAGAGGAAGGGGATAAAAAGAAAGAAGATATTAGATGGTGGACTGTCTGAGTATCGGAGGGAAGTATGAGAAAAAAAAGAAAAAAAGCGATTTACTCAAAACAAGGAGGTTTGGTGGAGGGCTGCAGTAGGACCTGCCAGAGGGCAGGACAGCCTTGGTGATGATTTAAAGAGCTTCCTGTGATATTTAAAGTGACGTAGTCTTCAAACGTGAAGCCCTGTTGTAGCCACTTTTTCTTAATGACCAAACTTGTTCAACGGTTCCATGATTAACTTTGAACTTGAAACAAGATACAATATGCCTAAGGTTTAAAGTTAGACTCTACCCTCAGCATACATCAAACAAAAATAGTATTGTAATTTCATTGTAAACTACTGCAAAAAGCAAATAGCGAAGTTGGATCAATCCCAGCTTCATGTTCTAAAGGTTCTCAGTTCGATTCCAATCAGAGTCCATACATTTTGAGAAGGATCAGCTGATAATCACCGGCTGTTCATTTGTCATTGGGCTATTAATTAATGACACTTTCTAAGGAATAGTCGGCTTTAGTTTGTAACAATGACTACATTCGCTCATCTACACTCATTCGAAATCCATATTCGCCCATATCTTGACGATCGGCGTCTTATGAATAAATAAATAAATGTTGATATGTAAAACGAATCTATGAGGTACAGAGAGGAAGTATAGCCTTATTTATGAATATTTAAGATTCTGACAGTATTTAAAAGTTATCCAACTCTAAACGTTGTTTAAAAACCCTTGTTTTATAGTTGTTTGATGAATGCCTCTAGCAACGTTGATTAAAGCTTACTGCATCACCACTATAACTTGGCAACTTGATTAATACAAGTTCTCTGGTATCTATTATTAAATAATTAAAACTTTAGGGCAACAAGTCATTAAATAAATGTTACTTACCTACCTTCTACCATTATTATTATTTTACATTATTCGTTAGTAAGATTGTACAGATATTGGAGAATAAGAGGTGTGATTTACTGTCTTCAGTGTAGATGAACGATTGTACATTCTTACTAATGAATTTTAATTGTTTACTAATTAAGGGCGACTGTTCTTTAGAAAGAGCTATTAATCAACAGTCCAATAGCCAGAGGAAGTATGGGACTTATACCTTAAGTAGAATTAGAACCACGTAATATAGGTATGATTTTTCACTTTTTTGACCAACTTTCTCTTAAATAATTCATTAGAACCCTGACTACCACCAAACATGGATACCCCAGACTAGTAGTGTCCACGTCGATGGCAACCATTGAGGGGGCGCCGTGTCGGTATTAAGAGAACCGAGCATACAACCTACAATGTCCACAATACTTTGTCCCCAAGTAGCTGGGTTACAGCAATGCACCTCTATTGCCGACACTGACGATAAATAAAAATGCAAATCTAAAGGTTTACGTGAGAATGGATTACCATTTATTTAGAGAATCAATATGTAATTTTAACACAATGTGTCATAGTATTCATGAAAAATTAAATCTAGTTCTTTGTTTTATTTGAAATAAACAATTAACATATTATAAAATACTGTTAGTTTGAATCTGTATGAGCGTTATTGTTTGCAGTATATTGTGTGCTAACACTTTTTTATTGAAGTTAAACTATTATAAAATCAATATCAAGTAGTTTTTTTAATAACTTTAAATATTGAAACAGTAAAATAGCAGTAATACATATAGTTTAATTTAAATTTTTTTTGGTTTGTATGATGGCCATTTAAAATATTTGATAAAACATTTAATGAGTAAAATGGTAACATTGTAAAAGGAGTGGATTTCATATATTAGAATAAAATCGTAATGTATGGGGTGAATCTTAAAAAAATGTATCAACATCATTGTAATTGCCAAAAAGTCCAACCTGTTCAGGAACCAAATTAGTTTATCATAAATTTCCTACACTTATTTTGTGTAACAAATATTTAATACGCTTAAGTATTTTTGTAAACATTTTGGATATTGTAAGCATATATTGTGTTTAATCATCATACTTTTTTTTAACAATATGCGTTTGACAAATTGCCTTTGTTATTCAAAGGGAAACCCCAACTTCCCTGACAATGGCCCTTAAGTGAGGATCCAATTTTCTCAAGAGGGATCTCTTGGTTTCTGTAAGAGAAAATCCTTTTTTCTTAAATACCCCAATTGTTAAAATCTATATTATTTAATGCTTATTTAAACTAAATTCGTATTATACCTTCTAAATAATTTAAATAATTCTCATATATTCCAATAAAAGGATTTATTCTGTGAGGCCTTTCGGCTACAATGTAAGCATCTTCAAACATCAACAAAATTCTAACTAAAAAAATATCTTCTATTCTATACATTGGTCACCATGAAACTTTGGGAAGTTGTTGAGGATAGATAAAATGACGTGAATAAAACTATGAATAGTTTTATTCACATCCCAGCCTAGGGATCCACCCCAGTGGCCTTCAAAGCCTCAATATTAATCTTAAGGAGTTAATTGATTTATTTAATTAATCATCAGCTGTAAACAAAGAAAAAATAAATAAAAACACCAAGTAAAGTTAGGCTAAGTATTTTTTTAATTTTATTTAACATTTACTTGTAGTACAACCTTAACATTATAACTGTTTTTATATGTTTATCACGTAGTAAAGATTGGTAAACAGCTAGTTACTTGTAAAACAAGTATAACAACTAAGGCAACTGTCTACTTGGTAAATGAACGAGGGAACAAAGGTTTTGTGTTGAAAAGAAACACTACATTGTTTTGTCCAAACAAAGTTTGACGTAAGCTTCTTTTTAATTTCACATTGACATTCTATCAAAAACCTATCTCGCGGTAAATCTGTTGTCCCTTATTGAAAACATATTTTTAATAACTGTTCATCAACAAGTTAAATTATAACCTTAAACCCCTATTAAATTGTTTTTGAACTATTGACGTCTCTCTCTCTCACTCTCTCTCTCTCTCTCTCTCTCTCTCTCTCTCTCTCTCTCTCTCTCTCTCTCTCTCTCTCTCTCTCTCTCTCTCTCTCTCTCTCTCTCTCTCTCTCTCTCTCTCTCTCTCTCTCTCTCTCTCTCTCTCTCTCTCTCTCTCTCTCTCTCTCTCTCTCTCTCTCTCTGTCTCTCTCTCCTCTCCCTTAAAAAACTAAAATTCCCAAAAACGAAAAGGAATAATTAAATGGTAAAGTTTTAATTTTTTGATAACTCAAAGTTAATCAAGTAAATAATGGTTTAGAGATGTTTACAGTATTACTGATAACCTACGATGTACGCGTAATTAACAATAGGTATTTTTGTTAATAAGATGTTTAAAATTTCTAATGTATTTTTGCTTTTAAAACGGCTATTTGTATATTTTAGATGGCCACTTTAGAGATAGAAGCATATAGTGTGTATCATATTATTACATAGGGAATGTCATTGTTAGGTCATTCATATATTGAAGTATTTATTAGAGAGGCCCAGTGGCCATGTATTCTAAGGCCCCATGAATGTAAGCCTGAGTTCGTAATATCATAGGTTCGATTTCTTGTCATGGCTCCAACATTTCATCAGTTATATTTTCCTTGTAGTGTATAGTTCTCCTGCATACTCTATCTGAACATTAGTCCACGGGTAATGGGTCAATTGAGGTCAAAAAGTTAGTCGGCATCTAATAAGTAAATAATTAAACAAATGAATTTAAATACTACAACTGTCAATTGGTAATGTTATCTTTCGACATTATTCTCCGTTTTAATATTTATATTTTTTAGTGAGGTATAAAACTTAAATATGTCATTCGTAGCCTAATTACCTGCATTATAATTGACTATTACGCCCATGGTCATTTTAAATGTGATCTACTGTACTTCAAAAGAGTGTGTTGATACAAAATAACAAATAAAATCTATAGTTTTGTTAGTTAATTTAATCTGACTCAGGATATGTGATGAGAGAAGAAAACTTGTTGAGAACAGCAACAGAAGAAAAATTGTAGAGGAAGGGGATAAAAAGAAAGAAGATATTAGATGGCGGACTGTCTGAGTATGGGAGGTAAGTATGAGAAAAAAAAGAAAAAAAGCGATTTACTCAAAACAAGGAGGTTTGGTGGAGGGCTGCAGTAGGACCTGCCAGAGGGCAGGACAGCCTTGGTGATGATTTAAAGAGCTTCCTGTGATATTTAAAGTGACGTAGTCTTCAAACGTGAAGCCCTGTTGTAGCCACTTTGTCTTAATGACCAAACTTGTTCAGGGATTCCATGATTAACTTTGAACTTGAAACAAGATACAACATGCCTAAGGTTTAAAGTTAGCATCTGCCCTCAGCTTACATCAAACACAAATCGTATTGTAATTTTAATGTAAACTACTGCTTTTATTACTGGTGTTTTCAGATGATTTGGTCGGGCACGATTGAATGATTTGTAGTTTTATGTCAACTTGAGGGCGTGAATAATATTAAAGATGCTCTGATTATGTGTTTTTTATAGTACCGTTAACTACCATTTATGGTAGGCAGGTTTAATTTAATGATTAATAGTTCATACGTTATTTTTGTAGTTTTTACGCTCTTAATATTTTTCAAAATAATTTGAAATAAGATATTATTGAGATGTACCAACGTATTTATACTTATAGCAGACGATAAAAATTTCTTTTCTTAACGATACATCATAGCAATAGGCTTAAAGTTTTAAACATTTTATTTTATTGTGTTACTATAACCGTAATTTTAATCTCACCATTTCTAACACGTGTATAACAAAATTAATGGTTTCAAAGAATGTTTACAAACTTTCCCCCATATTAAACAGTAAAAAAGTCAAAACTTGAAAATTACCCATTTGATTCCCAAATTAGTTTTTCTGCCATAACTCAAGTTAGGGACATGAGGTTTTTACTAAAATTATTTTAATTTTAATTTACATATTTTCTGAAAATTTAGTTAACATTGTTAGAGCAGTTTTAGAAAAAAAATCAATTTTTATATTTTTTTTGGCCATACAAATAAAAAAAACTAAACATTTAAAAAGATGGTCTAATTACATCTACATACAAATTTTCGTAAAAATTGATCTTTCCGTTTGGTCTCCAGCGAACTGCACATACACACAGAAAAAAAAAAAAAACTCTTAATGGTTTCAGCGGACCCTAAAATGGAGTTTTAGACCAACTTGTAAAATAATTTTTTTGGTCGATGACAATACTTTGTTTATGTTAACGCATATGGGAGAAAGTAAAAATAATATAGCTTTAAATGATTTTAATTTGTTAGAAGCACACACACACACACACACACACACACACACACACACACACACACACACACACACACACACACCACACACACACACACACACACACACACACACACACACACACACACACACACACACACACACACACACACACACACACACACACACACACACACACACACACACACACACACACACACACACACACACACACACACACACACACACACACACACACACACACACACACGCGCGCGCGCGCGCGCGCGTAGAGCATGCATATAAGCACATTTCACGGACTAAAGCACACCCATAGAGCTGAAAGCTATTTATATGGCACGTTAAAAAGTATAATTACTTGGCATGAGCACGCTTAGAGGCATTTTAATCAAGCTTTGACACGCGGTGTAGCAAGAGTACTGCGTATCACATAAGACTGGCAAGATTTTTTGTTGAGGTATAAATCTACTTATATATGCATTTTTAATTGGTTCCAACAATAATACAGTAGAACATATATTAATAATTTTGCAAGAGGAACATATAGAAAATAAGAAATAAAAATTTTAAACACAGTAAAAACATTAAGAGAGTTCATGAGCATAATACGTTTAATCACAATCAAATTAACAAAATAAAACAGGTGCACTTGAAAAAGTGAAACGTGGTTAAAGTAGGTGCTATGGTTGAGGCTGTCTTACATCGTGACGCCATTGGTCCGTTGCATTCCCAAAATCCTCGCAGTTCCAGCTTTTGCCGTAAGAACGCTCTGATCAAATTGCGAAATTCAATAAAAAAAACAATAAATAACAATTAATAATTAGATCAAAGGACGATGACATATTTTTGATGATATTTCAATATCAGATATTGATGAAATTAATGAGATATCATTGATTAAATATCTTAAATGATTTTTCCATGAAACAACGATGTATTTGATAACTTTTTTCAGTATATTACACAACGAAAATAATTAAAAATATCTCACCATAATCACACAACATCTTCCAAAACTGTCCACTACCATAATACTGAATTTATCAAGATATTGCCGTTTCTAAGTAATGAAATAAGTAATACAACGTCCCAGATATTTCCCAATATTGACAGCGCTCATAACGTTAGCTTGGAAAACCAATATAGCTCGCGGCTTACCGCTTATATAACAATATCTTAACAACACCACTTATATTGAAAATACTGTATATCCTCCAAAATCTTTTCTATTTGTGTTGGTGTCTGAACAATATAGTAACTTATATATTACTATGCAATAAATAATAACATTTTATCATTTGAAAAGTAACTTTAGTCATATTTTTAAATGTGATGTATAGTTTGGTAAAGATTAAAAATTGTATCGGTAAATTAAAAATGTTTATGTAAAGGAAAACAAAATATATATATTAAGTGTCGCTCAAACGTGCAGATTATTTGTTATACTATTTATTTTGTGTATTACAACTTTATATTTTAAATGTGACGAAGTTCTTCGATAAATTTAAAGCTTGCTATGGATTTTAATAGTTGTGTAATATATACTTTAAAAAGGCTTTAGTAAAAACCAAACTTCTCGAAAAAGTAACTATTTACCTGAAAATTCAAAGTGTGTCTGATTTAATCGTTGAAATCGAATAAAAAATAATTTTATGTAAAATGTTATTTTAATGAGGCATTTAATACATTTGTCTGAAATGTCATATTTAGGGCTTATTTTTAAACTTACACATACTACTAGTATGATACTATAAATTTTATATATTATTTATAGTATCATGTACTTTAAATTAATACATAATTTAATATTCATTTAGTATTTAATGGAAAGTTAAATAATAATTAAATTGTAACAACGTTAATAATTATCAAAATCTTTTTTACAAATGAAGAAAAAATTCCAGTCATCGTAAAATATAAATACGTGAATTCTAATATTAAAATAAATAAAAAAAACAGGGAACCTTTGAAATAAATATTTACCTTAATGAATATTGCATTTTAGAAAATAAATAAGCATATTTTAGAATTGTTATAGAAAAGGGTTAATTTTATAGTCATATAATTCTAAATCGTTTGTGTTTTTAAACATGCCTATGCACCTTACGATAGCAAATTGGATTATTTTTAACACAAACATATCATACTATAGCCATCACTGAAGATATTTTAATGGAACAAACAACACAATACAGAATGTGATAATCTAAACCAAACAATATCTGAACACACATTGCCGACAAGTTGGCAGAAGGACGTGGCTTGAAGCCAACATATAAGTAATGTATTGAAGCCCTCCCTAGTCAATACACACCCTCCTTGCAAATAGGAGTCCTGCCCCAAAACCATCAAGGGAGAAGTATATTGAACAATTTGTAAGGGATATATATGCATTTTAATTTGATATTACAGTATATATTGAAGGTATTATAGTTAAATTTGTTTATGGTTGATAATCTAAATATTATAATAACTAACCTATTTATACGTTAAAATCAAATGTGCTTCTTTTCATAAAATAAAAAAATGAATTTTTTTCTAATACAACTTGTAAGTAATAAAGTGTGTTTAAGAACTAGTTGTTCTGATGATAACATTTAATTCTCTGAACTATTACATAATGTTTCTCAATAAGACTTAACAAAAACAAAGTAAATTGTATCTCATTAACTTTAATGTCTAAAGGTGGTCTTTATGACGATTGATAAGGAAATGTCAAGAACAAACTTTCAATGCATATATCAATATTCATAAGTCATATAGTACTGACCACAGAATCACACACAAATGAGCAAACAAATGGATCTCTTGAGTGAACTCTTAGACAAATAGTCTCAACTGAACCAGCGTGGCCGTGAATCACTCTGTAAAATTATTTAAAGTCAGTCACGGCCAAATTCATCACAATTGTCTACAATCCTTTTCTCATTATACATTCATGTCTTATATAAAATATTAACTGATTACCAACTAAAAATATAATGTTGGTAATATTTTAGTAATCATATTTTTTTATTTAATATTTATGAAATATTTAATTATAATCTAATTAAAAAACACCAATGAAAAAATAGATTGATTTCCACAATGAAAAAAAATTGATACGTTTAGGTGCTATCAGTTTTACTAACTATACAAAATTTGAAATCTGTTGCATTTATGGTTCCTGAGTTATTTTTTTTTTAATAAAAATCACAAATATACGGATAGAGAGTTAACGGAGTGAGATATACTAAACTGTTATATGACATTTTTGATTTGTTTTCATGTCCAGAACTATATTCCAAAGTTTTGCTAAAGAGTTCATAAACACCCTATATACAATGAAGGTTACGTCTATGTTTTGCTTTTAAATTATCAATGACCTTCAGAGAATGTTAGGTAAACTAGTATAATATTTTCTTTTAGAGAAATAAACTAAAGGATATCTTGAAGGTACGTGTTTTTTTTCATAATATATAAGTAAATTAGTGGAAATAATAAAAAACATCCAATAAAACCAACTTTTTTCATTGGGATTCCTAATAATTCTAGACAATTATTTTTGAACACTCACATCAACTGCAGTGTAATTCAAATTTGGGATGTATTAACCACCTTTATTTTGTTTAGTGATTTTCTTATTTATTTTTAGATATATTTATTTCAGAAATTTTTAAATATTATATCAGCCTTCCTTAGCTCCGTAGTTAAATGTTATATGTTACACTGCAGTCACTGCATTTAAACACTCTCTGCAACCATGCAATATTTATTTTGACTAATAACATTTTTACTAAGTCTTCATTATTTTGAGAAAATTATCATCATTATAGAATTTTGTAATTTATTTACTTCAATATAAATAACATTAATTTTGCTGTTGACAAATTGTTTAGGCCATTTAATTTGGCACTTAAATTTTGACTATATTAGTAATGTAAAAGAAGTAGAGTTAAACTTGTCCGTTTATTATACATTGTTAATTATATAGTACATAGTACTATTGAGCTCTTAATGGATTTTAAATAAATATAAAATTATGCACGCTGTAAGTCCTGAAAAAGTCTCAAACCGACTGATGTAACAACTATCTTGAGTGCACAATGACTTACTGTCCTGTTGTTATAGTGAACACATCCTAGACGTTGGTCATGCATCTCCATTGCAAAACAAAGCCAAGTTTCTGCTCCTACCATTTGGCTCTCAGTCTGACAGTTTTATCTCTTTAGCGAAACTCCGAGATTAAAACTTGTTTTTCAATATCTAGGGACGATTTGTGGACAATAAGAGATTATTTATTGGCATACCCGATATACGAGGGAATAGTTCACACTCTAATTACTAGTTGTACAATAATAAAAGTTAATATTTGTTAGAAATAGCTTCAAATAACGATATTTTGTAACTGTCTGGCTGCAAATATTGTGCTACTTTAATATTTTACTTTAAGTAATATAATTACAGTATCTAAATTTAATTATTAAAATATAGAGAATTTCTTTTTCATTGTAAATGATGAAACATACATAAATGTATATTACTCTCAAATATATTTATAGTATTTCATATCTCGTGCATGATTACCATTTAGTATTAAAGTAATAAGTGAAGTAACATGTGTTCACAGGGTCTCATTTTTACTTAGATGAAATTAATAAATATAAAAAATAATACTTAAAACCTGAAATAGTTTATATTTTACAACGGGTCTTCATGTCACGCCGCCGAGAAGATATTTTAGCTTAGACATCGATACCATGTAATGGTTTGAAGTAGTATGTGTATATCCATCGGTCGGATGCGCGGTGAGCTTATGTACTTCATGAGTTGTTAGGTCGATGCAAATTAGAGTAAATATAATTTTAAAATTAGAAAAAAAATATTTAGCTAACCCTTCTCAAAACGTAATCAGCTGTGTGTATTGCGACTTCTCACTTCTTGAATTCCTTAAAAGACTCGTCACAGTAGGTTTTATTTTACCAGGCAAAGTTAGTGATAAGACAAGCAAGCCTTCCATAACACAACTTGAGACCCAACAACGTACAGTTCATTTTTCCAGGTAAAGTTAGCGATAAGACAAGCAAGCCTTCCATAACACAACCTGAGACTCAACACCATTGACAGGCTGGCTGGCTGCGTGCACCTCTCACTGGTCACCCGTCTAAGGAACAGCCACACTTCAAGTTGTTTGATGCCATTACCTTGCCATTGCGTCGGATTTCTCCGGTCATGGACACTAGAACTTCCGTTAGCTATCAAGTGTATAATATTGGAGGATTTATTTTGGAAAATAGAGCTCTAGATTTATTAATCTATTTTAAAGTTGATTAATTAATACGGAGTGAAATACTTTTAAACTAGCCATTATTGGTATCTCGAGATTTTAAGAAAAAGTATAATTCTATACACAATAAAAATATTTCCTAAATGGTATAACGTACAAGTGAATGTACCAAATATTTGTGTATAGTTTATAGAATTACGATATAAATTAATCCTAAAAGATGGTTTGACACCTGATTATATTGCTTTCAGGAACTTTTCTCTCAAATTTTTATTTGTAAATCTAAAATAGGAAGTCTGTATTTTGAAAATATTAAGTGTCTCAATTATAGTATAAAACATTTAATTGCTGGCGTGGTTGCTAGGGCGTCAGAATGTGGAGGGTAAGGTCCAGGGATCGAATCCCCAACGAGGTAAAGGTAGGCACTACACTAGTTAAACAATGTCCATACACAGGCCTGCAATCTCATGAAAACTAGAGGGTGAATTATGAAACACTTTTTATTTGCAAAATACAAATAGAACATAATTTACGAAAATTGTTGTTGTATTGTTATTCACAGTGAATAAGATTTTTGTACACTTTATTAAGGAGTACAATGTGAACCATAATATTTCATCAGCATAAATGATCAAATATGGCATTTCAAGTTAGGTCAAACACATCAAATATATAGACATGATACAAAAGAAATATTCAACCTCCCCGTAAAAAAAATATTAACAAAAAAGGGTTTAACTAACAATGAAAGTCACACAAAGCCCGAAAAGGTAAAATTAATTGTTGGACTGAACGTTCAGCATTTTTATTAATAACTAAAAATATTAAGTTGGTAATATTTTAGTAATCATATTTTTTTATTTAATATTTATGAAATATTTAATTATAATCTAATTAAAAAACACCAATGAAAAAATAGATTGATTTCCACAATGAAAAAAAAATTGATACGTTTAGGTGCTATCAGTTTTACTAACTATACAAAATTTGAAATCTGTTGCATTTATGGTCTCTGAGTTATTTCTTTTTTAATAAAAATCACAAATATACGGATAGAGAGTTAACGGAGTGAGATATACTAAACTGTTATATGACATTTTTGATTTGTTTTCATGTCCAGAACTATATTTCAAAGTTTTGCTAAAGAGTTCATAAACACCCTATATACAATGAAGGTTACGTCTATGTTTTGCTTTTAAATTATCAATGACCTTCAGAGCATGTTAGGTATACTAGTATAATATTTTATCACACATAATGTAAAAATGTTTTCTTTTAGAGAAATAAACTAAAGGATATCTTGGAGGTACGTGTTTTTTTTTCATAATATATAAGTAAATTAGTGGAAATAACAAAAAAACATCCAATAAAACCAACTTTTTTCATTGGGATTCCTAAACAATTATTTTCAAACACTCACATCAAGTACAGTGTGATTCAATTTTAGGATTTATTAATCGCCTTTATTTTGTTTAGTGATTTTCTTATTTAGTTTTAAATATATTTATTCTAAAAATTAATAAATATCATATCAGTCTTCCTCAGGTCCGTAGTTAAGTGTTATATGTTACACTGCAGTCACTGCATTTAAACACTCTCTGCAACCATGCAATATTTATTTTGAATGAGAACATTTTTACTAAGTCTTCATTATTTTGAGAAAATTATCATCATTATAGAATTTTGTAATTTATTTACTTCAATATAAATAACATTAATTTTGCTGGTGACGAATTGTTTAGGCCATTTAATTTGGCACTTAAATTTTGACTATATTAGTAATGTAAAAGGAGTAGAGTTGAACTTGTCCTTTTCAACTCTATTATACATTGTTAATTATATAGTACATAGTACTATTGAGCTCTTAATGGATTTTAAATAAATATAAAATTATGCACGCTGTAAGTCCTGAAAAAGTCTCAAACCGACTGATGTAACAACTATCTTGAGTGCACAATGACTTACTGTCCTGTTGTTATAGTGAACACATCCTAGACGTTGGTCATGCATCTCCATTGCAAAACAAAGCCAAGTTTCTGCTCCTACCATTTGGCTCTCAGTCTGACAGTTTTATCTCTTTAGCGAAACTCCGAGATTAAATCTTGTTTTTCAATATCTAGGGACGATTTGTGAACAATAAGAGATTATTTATTGGCATACCCGATATACGAGGGAATAGTTCACACTCTAATTACTAGTTGTACGATAATAAAAGTTAATATTTGTTAGAAATAGCTTCAAATAACTTAATCGCACGATATTTTGTAACTGTCTGGCTGCAAATATTGTGCTACTTTAATATTTAACTTTAACTAATATAATTACAATATCTAAATTTAATTATTAAAATATAGAGAATTTCTTTTTCATTGTAAATGATGAAACATACATTAATGTATATTACTATCAAATATATTTATAGTATTTCATATCTCGTGCATGATTACCATTTAGTATTAAAGTAACAGGTGAAATAACATGTGTTCGCAGGGTCTCATTTTTACTTAGATGAAATTAATAAATATAAAAAATAATATTTAAAACCTGAAATAGTTTATATTTTACTACGGGTCTTCATGTCACGCCACCGAGAAGATATGTTAGCTTAGACATCGATGCCATGTAATGGTTTGTAGTAGTATATGTTATCCATCGGTCGGATACGTGGTGAGCTTATGTCCTTCATGTGTTGTTAGGTCGATGCAAATTAGAGTAAATATAATTCTAAAATTAGAAAAAAAATATTTAGCTAACCCTTCTCAAAACGTAATCAGCTGTGTGTATTGCGACTTCTCACTTCTTGAATTCCTTAAAAGACTCGTCACAGTAGGTTTTATTTTACCAGGCAAAGTTAGTGATAAGACAAGCAAGCCTTCCATAACACAACTTGAGACCCAACAACGTACAGTTCATTTTTCCAGGCAAAGTTAGCGATAAGACAAGCAAGCCTTCCATAACACAACCTGAGACTCAACACCATTGACAGGCTGGCTGGCTGCGTGCACCTCTCACTGGTCACCCGTCTAAGGAACAGCCACACTTCAAGTTGTTTGATGCCATTACCTTACCATTGCGTCGGATTTCTCCGGTCATGGACACTAGAACTTCCGTTAGCTATCAAGTGTATAATATTGGAGGATTTATTTCGGAAAATAGAGCTCTAGATTTGTTAATCTATTTTAAAGTTGATTAATTAATACGGAGTGAAATACTTTTAAACTAGCCATTATTGGTATCTCGAGATTTTAAGGAAAAGTGTAATTCTATACACAATAAAAATATTTCCTAAATGGTATAACGTACAAGAGAATGTACCAAATATTTGAGTATAGTTTATAGAATTACGATATAAAGTAATCCTAAAAGATGGTTTGACACCTGGTTATATTGCTTTCAGGAACTTTTCTCTCAAATTTTTATTTGTAAATCTAAAATAGGAAGTCTGTATTTTGAAAATATTAAGTGTCTCAATTATAGTATAAAACATTTAATTGCTGGCGTGGTTGCTAGGGCGTCAGAATGTGGAGGGCAAGGTCCAGGGATCGAATCCCCAACGAGGTAAAGGTAGGCACTACACTAGTTAAACAATGTCCATTCACAGGCCTGCAATCTCATGAAAACTAGAGGGTGAATTATGAAACACTTTTTATTTTCAAAATAAAAATAGAATATAATTTACGAAAATTGTTGTTGTATTGTTATTCACAGTGAATAAGATTTTTGTACACTTTATTAAGAAGTACAATGTGAACCATAATATTTCATCAGCATAAATGATCAAATATGGCATTTCAAGTTAGGTCAAACACATCAAATATATAGACATGACACAAAAGAAATATTCACCCTCCCCGTAAAAAAAAATTAACAAAAAAGGGTTTAACTAACAATGAAAGTCACACAAAGCCCGAAAAGGTAAAATTAATTGTTGGACTGAACGTTCAGCGGTCCCCATTCAACAGTTTCACTTCTTTTGTTTGGCGCCAATGAGCTTTTGTTCTTTAAAGTGGCAGGATTTTTTCTCTAAAAGATATCGATTGGGTTTCTTTCAAATAATATACAAGTAAAGATTAAAAAAAACACCAAAGTTTCTGACCATTAATGTGTTTGATATATCATAAAATTTGTAACTAATTTATTACTTGTGATGATGATAGGGAAACATGTGCATTAATAGTGGACTATTATAAATTTGACAATATTGAGCTACACAATAAGTCATTACATTCATTGATATTTATCAGGGTTTTTGGAAATGAAATTGAATTTCACAAAGACGAAAATTTGATAGATTTTAAATATACAATATAGTCAATTAGAATAATCTTTGCTTTGTGGGTATAAGTGTTTTTAAATTTTTCTAAAGTTATTACCTAAACTCTTAACTCTTAATGGATTCTTCGACATTGCTAATAGATTTGACACCACGCAAAGCTGATCCTTAGCATTTTCCAGCGTGGTGGATCAGTGTCTAAGATATTTTGTTCGTATGAGGGCAAAGTACATTTTTTAAACTCCAACTGAGCCGGTTCACTCGTTAGGTTCACACACAGGCATGCAGGCTCATCTGAACTGGTCAATGAAGTTTTCACAAAATTAATTAATTAATTTCAAAGTGACAAATATGTATACAAAGAAATGATTTGTCACTCTGCTTAGATTTTATTTAATTTCATTTTATTATTAGATAAACAGAAAATGGTATCAATAAAACTTTAATTACCTTCAAAAAAACGGATTCACACGTAATATAATTGAAAAACTAAATGATGTATGTTTGACACATCATTTAGTTTTGTGTTAATCTATACTTCATTTAATTTTGTGTTAAACTACACATAATTTAGTTTTGTGTTAAACTACACTTCATTTAATTTTGTGTTAAACTACATATAATTTAGTTTTGTGTTTTACTACACTTCATTTAGTTTTGTGTTAAACTACACATACTTAAGTTTTGATTAGAACTACACTTCATTTAGTTTTCTCTAAGGACCTACACTGACTGTAAAGAGAATTAAATTGTAATAGCTAAACTGTGTAAAATTTCTAGCAACGTATATTCACGTAATATTTGTATGTTTAACACAGCCCTAAGCACCTACACCGACTGTAAAGAGAATTAACTTGTAATGGCTTAGCTGTGTAAAGTTTCTAACAACGTACATTTACGTAATATTTGCATGTTCAACACAGCCCTAAGGACCTACACCGACTGTAAAGAGAATTAACTTGTAATGGCTTAACTGTGTAAAGTTTCTAACAACGTACAATCACGCAATATTTGCATGTTCAACACAGCCCTAACGACCTATACCGACTGTAAAGAGAATTAACTTGTAATGGCTTAACTGTGTAAAGTTTCTAACAACGTACATTCACGCAATATTTGTATGTTCAACACAGCCCTAAGGACCTATACCGACTGTAAAGAGAATTAACTTGTAATGGCTAAACTGTGTAAAATTTCTAACAACGTATATTTACGTAATATTTGCATGTTCAACACAGCCCTAAGCACCTACACCGACTGTAAAGAGAATTAACTTGTAATGGCTTAGCTGTATAAAGTTTCTAACAACGTACGATCACACAATATTTGCATGTTCAACACAGCCCTAACGACCTACACCAACTGTAAAGAGAATTAACTTGTAATGGCTTAACATTGTAAAGTTTCTATCAACGTACATTCACGCGATATTTACCTGTTCAACACAGCCTAAAGACCTACACCGACTGTAAAGAGAATTAACTTGTAATGGCTTAACTGTGTAAAGTTTCTAACAACGTACATTCACGCAATATTTGTATGTTTAACACAGCCCTAAGCACCTACACCGACTGTAAAGAGAATTAACTTGTAATGGCTTAGCTGTGTAAAGTTTCTAACAACGTACATTCACGTAATATTTGCATGTTCAACACAGCCCTAAGGACCTACACCGACTGTAAAGAGAATTAACTTGTAATGGCTTAACTGTGAAAAGTTTCTAACAACGTACAATCACGCAATATTTGCATGTTCAACACAGCCCTAACGACCTATACCGACTGTTAAGAGAATTAACTTGTAATGGCCTAACTGTGTAAAGTTTCTAACAACGTACATTCACGCAATATTTGTATGTTCAACACAGCCCTAAGGACCTATACCGACTGTAAAGAGAATTAACTTGTAATGGCTTAACTGTGTAAAGTTTCTATCGACGTACATTCACGTGATATTTGCATGTTCAACACAGCCCTAAGGACCTATACCGACTGTAAAGAGAATTAACTTGTAATGGCTTAACTGTGTAAAGTTTCTAACAACGTACATTCACGCAATATTTGCATGTTCCCGTGGAACTAGCAGGGTTTTTACACAAATACTACGTCTCCTGATGCTAAACATGGGATTATAACATTAAAGATGTGGTTTTTGAAACGTTACCTCGTATTGGAATGTTTGACATCCAAAACAAGTTAAAATTATATTAACTTGCTTTAGTATTGCATGTAGATGAATGTGTTTACAATTATTAAAGCCTTCTTAATATTGACCTTTGGTTTTGCAAGTAAATGCTTGAACAAATCAGAGCATTACACGAGCTATCACTGAGAAATAACCAGTTAAACCCTCGTGTATTATGAGTATAAATTCAATTCCATTAAGTAATATATAATTTCACATTCATAATAACAAAAATATACTGACATGAATTATTTCAATTTACACTGAAATACCAAATTTTAATCAAAACGAACATCAACGTTTGTTATTACATTAATGTATAACTTCGATTAATCGTTCTAGAAACCCGATCTTGATAGTTTGAAACAAAATCGAGCATATACTTAAATAATAATTATTAGTAATTAGTATATGTTGTTAATAATGTAACTATCATAATGAACAAACAGTTATAACAAGATCAGTCAATACAATCCCGTAGTCACAAACAAAAATTAAGGATTTGGCTATTTTAAATGTAATGATAGCTTACATTTCTTAAACATTGAGAAATTTAATAATACTTCAAACAATATCTTCAAAAACCCTTAGAACTGAACACACGATAGGTTGAAAAATTGTTATTAGAAATCCACCACAAGATAAAAAACTATAAGTGCATTTTCACTATATTTGTAGCCAAATAAATACGATATACCTTTTTGGCATGTATTTAATATACAAGTAAATTCTGGCACAAAATTATGATTTTTAATTATTTATTTTCGTCCGTATAATAAATAAAAAATCAAAGGTTCAGATAAAAGGAAAATCCTCTTAGTTAAAAACAATGTAATGTATAAAGTGTGAAGTCAAAGGCAGTTGAAAACATTGTCAAACACAGAGAAGGCGTAAGTGATTGGTCGATAAAATGTGTATAGTCTTATCGAATATCTTTTTTTATATAGTGTAATAATTTTTGTTACACACTACCTTTTAAATTGTAAAAATACTTACATAAAAAGGTTTATACACCACCATATCGAGCTTAAATACTTCTACAATATACATAAAATAAAGCCTTATTTATATACAATTTCAACTTCACTGAAGTATAAAAATTTAAAATGATATTTGGAAAAGCAGAATGTATCAAATCAACAATATATTAACACTTTTCAAAAATGTCTCAATACTCCATATGCTTAACAGCATTTCACAAATTAAATACTTATTTAATTTGTACATATACTTTGTAATTCTTAAAAATACCACTTGACTTTTCCATTGAATCGGAAAAAAGAGCGAACTTGTTGGCCTATTATCAGGGTCTAAGAGAGAAAGGTTCAACGCAGAAATGTACAGTAACTACAGCCAGAAGAGTATTTAACAGTTATTGTGATTCAAAAGAAAATAACACAGTGATTATTAGTTTCAGTGATTACAGTACTTAGAAACGAGTTTTTAAGTAAATACAAAAAACTAGTTTTATTTGTATTCACAATAGTTTACATTATGAATATGTAAACTATTGTGTAAAACTGCGATACGCCACAGACTGGATATACCGAGATGAATTTGTTCCATAAAATATCTAGCAGAGAAGTTTCAATGACGATCATAAATTACAGATATGGTCAATAAACACTGCAATACGACGTAAATGTGTGGCCTGTGAACGTGGTTCTGACGGACATGGCCATTACCACAGATGTTCATTCGGGAACATGTGCTGGGGGGAGAGGGTTATGAAAGAAACTAGGACACTATCCAATCCATTCCACCAGATCTCCATAAAACTTTGATTTATGTTTTGTAGATTACCTTTTTCAAAATGGTAATAGCTGAAAACTGTTGGTGTAATGTAGGTATCAATACAATAATAATGTTAATTAATACTAAATCATGGAATAATATTTTTTATATGTCTTTAACAATATATGTTTATAAGTCATTCATCTTTTGCTTTATAACCACAATGAGCTTCTCACGAATATACTGAGAGTATAGATGATTTTGGATATTTATTTTAAAGATTAGTTATAGTATTTTCAGGTATAGCAAGTAAAAATGAATCTAGTTAAATAGCACAAATTTCAGTATTGGAAACACTTACATCATCGCTTGTTACTTGCTAATATCACTCTTTCAGTTAGGGCTAGGTTAGTTTAAGGTAGCTTTTCAATCATTGTCACTCCCTTTCATATATAACATTGTGAAAATATTATTAATTTTCTCTTTACCTCGAAAATCTCCATAAAAGGGTCAAAACAAAAACTTTTTTTAAAGAAAAGTCATCCCTTTCGAAGACCAACATAGTTTTCAAATTCTTGTTCAACATAAAAAACTACATAAACAAATTTAAATGATGGATTTAAACGTGGAATTTAAATATCTCCCCAGAAAATATAGACCTGATTCTACCCAATCGTGAATAAAAAGAATCAAGATTAGTGAAGAGTGTTGAAACTACATACTACTACAATTTACTACAATATTCGCTCCATTATATAATAGAAAAGGAAAGATACTCTACCTACTCAATTACGTATCTACCTAGCTACAACTCCCTTGACAAGGGTGAGTATTGAGTTACTGGAGTAAACTCCAAAGGGGGTAAAGGGTGTTGAATTACCACCTCATTCACAGACCGGACAGAGTTGTAATCTAAAACACCACCTGTGGTGCTACAACCCTCTGACGTCTATCAGAGTAGAAACAAACCTATTCATTAATTTGTCTGAAATTTAAACTAAGTTGACAAGTAAACGCACATGATAAATATCACTTAATTCTTCTTTAGTAAGAAATAAAGATACATTTAAGTTCTTTGCAAAAATTAGTTTTTCATTAATGTAATTAGCTTACTGCACCTGACATTTGAAAACAAAATATAAAAATTAAATAAATATTTTTTACAAACAGTAAAAACAATCTTGTAGACTAACCAAACAAAATTCAAATTCGAAATGAAAAAATTATTTAAATATTTCTTTTAATAATAGTTGTTCACTTAAATTATATACTAATATACAATGTTATATATTATAGGGAATCATATACTTTCTGTACACAAACCTTCACCAAAATTCAATCAGCCATCTTTGGTATGACAGTAATATTGGTTTAGAGAGTTTATTACATGTTTTTTAGATTCCAAAATCCATTTTATTTATTTTATAAAAACCTAATTATTGGAATATTTAGAAAAATTATTTTTAAATTTTAATTATAAAATCTTTCTATTGTTTACTCCAAGACAAGTTAATTTTGACTTAAGAAAGCTTATTTTCATTAAGGATGCTGTCCGTTTTTTATGGCTTTACATCCAAAGTAGTTTATAATGTTTATTGCATCAAACCTCAAGTGAGGTATTACAATATATAATATAATAAATATAATAAAAATTGAGTTAAATCTACATATAAATTACAGTAGAATTAAAACAAAATCTTCAATGTTGTACACACATTCTTCTAATAAATAGTTGCATATAATTAATTTAAATTGTTTCATTTCCATATTTCTTAATTTATAAGGCAATTTACTATACAATTTAATAGCCATAAACTCATGATTTTTTTGTGTTGTTGAGTATTTACATTGTTTAATTTTCAGTTGATTCGAATTTCTTATGTCGTACTTATGTATATTTTTATTTTGAGGAAACTTATGTAAGTTGTTTTGGTGTATAATAAGCTTTTTTAAATGAATAGTGAAGGAAGAGTTATTATTTTTAGTTTTTTGAATAGAGGTCTGCATGAAGTTTTAAAAGGTGATCCACAAATTATTCGAATTGCTCTTTTTTGAATTTTAAATAATTTAACTGAATTTGAAGACTGTCCCCATAATATTATTCCATAACTCAATATGGAATGAATATGCGTATAATAAATTTGTATTAGTATATCTTCACTCACATTGTACTTTAGTCTTCTTAAACAGTAGATACCTTTGTTCAATTTTTTTATGGTATAATCCACATGATTATTCCAAGATATCTTATGATCAAGGATAATTCCTAAACATTTTATTGGATTTATTTAAAGGTCCAGTCTCAAATTATTTGAGTAGGTAAAATTTATGTCATGTGTTTTGTTTAGATTAAGAATTAATTTATTAGCACTGCACCAATTGATAAATTTCTTTGTAGTAAAAGAAATCACTTCTTCTAATTTCTCATAACAATTTGATGTAAATACCAATCCAACATCGTCAGCATATAAGAAACATTTAATATTTATGGAGTTCATATTTTTCGGAATGTAGTTTACGTAAATATTAAAAAGTAATGGACCCAAAGGAGATCCTTGTGGTACACCATATTGTTTTTTTTCTAAAACCGTATTGTTTTTCAGTAAATAGATTATTATCTTCAAAATAAATATAAATTTGTTGAAACAGTAGGGATTCAAATATTTTTGAAATAGCTGGAACAATAGAGATAGGCCTGTAATTTTTGTATGTGACTTCTGCATTTTTATAGATAGGAATAACTTTTACTTGTTTAAATGTACTTGGATATATTCCTAAGTCAATACATTTATTATATAAGCATGTAAGTACTTCACATATATCAACATAAGCTAATTTTAAGATTTTAGTATTCATATTGTAAATATCATAAGTTGAACTAGTTTTAATCTTGTTTATGATCTCATATACCTTTTCAACTGTAAAATGATCAAATTTAAAGATTTTTCTTGAATGAGTAAAATTTTTTAAGAGTTGAAAAGAATTTAGTGAATTGTCTGTTGTTATCGATAGAATGAGAGTTTCAACAATTTCTATGAAATGATTATTGAATCTGTCTGCTGAAAGATGATTAGGAATTGTGTTCTTTTTATAAGTTCCAGACAAATCTTTCACTATACTCCAAATAGTTTTACATTTGTTTTTACTATTTTGTATAAGATTGTTATTATAATTTATTTTTGCGATCTTAATGTTTTTTTTTTATATTCCTTTTTCAAAAATTTATAGAGATTGTTATTAGCTTCATTTGTTGAATTTTTATTTAATAAATATAGCTTTTTAAATTCATTTTTCATATTTCTTAATCTGGTAGAATACCATATATTATTTATTTTAATGTTACTCGTATTTGTATAAATCTTTTTCCAAGGAAAAGAGTAGTTAACTGCATTCATAAAGACTTTTTGAAATTGATGGACATTATCATCTATAAGTTGTTTAGAGTATATAGATAACCAATTAATCTGTTTTAATTCATAAATAAAATTTATTATATTTTTATCAGTAATTGTCCTTCTGAATGCATGATGTGATATTTCAATATTTTCAGATTTACTTTTAATCTTTGCTGATAAGTAGATAGCATTATGGTCTGATTCAGGCGTGAATATTATTTTATTTTGGAATAATTTTGGATGAACTGTAGTAAAGATGTTGTTTATACATGTTCCAGGATTAGTAACACCAGGCCTTGTGATTTCATGATTTGTTTGTTGAAAACCAAAACTATTCATTAAACTTTGAAGTTGAACAGCTTCTTTACTTGTTCCCTTAATTCAACATTAAAGTCACCTCCAATGAAAATATGACATTTGTATTGGAATACAAACAGTAATATGTTGTTTAATATTTTAATAAATTCTTTGTAAATGTATTTTTCTTTATTGTAAGGCCTATATATAGAAATAATAATAGCATTGTATGATTTAATTAAGACAGCAGAAGCTTCACATATCATTTCTTGAGACATCAAATTTACTTTATCAATTTCAATATAATCAATATTGTTTTTAAGAATTATTATAGTTCCACCTCTTTTACCAGTTCTACAGAATGGAGAAACTATATTGTAATTAGGTATTTTTAATTAATATTCTATACTTTTTACTATCCATCCAATGCTCACATATACATAGTACACCTATGTTGTATTTTAAAATATATAAATTTAGTAGATCTACTTTTTTAATAAGGCCTTCTATGTTCCAGTTAAAAATTATTAAGTCTTTCAAATTTTCAGTTTCAATACATTTAATCACATTTATATCTTTTGATTGTATATTTACAGGCTATTATTTTCTTGATAATTGGGTCTATTTAATTCACTATTATCAATAATTGCTAGTAGGTTTGGCGTTGACTGGTAGTATTCCCTAAAAAACTATGATATCCAGATATAATAGTTGGAATTGTTTAGATTATTTTTGAATCTTTATCAATAATTATTTTACTTATCTTTCCAACAATATATTTCTTACCTTTAAAATTTAGACGTAGACCGTGTGTAGTGTAAGAGGAACGGAATATGTTATTTAGTGATATAAATGTTAAATGTTGGTAAGTATTGGCTAAATAATGCAACTTTTCATTGATATGAATAATTTTTTTGTTCAAGTTGGTATTATCATATCTGAGTGGTATCCCAACTATAATTACCTTAGTGTGCTTCAGATTCTGTACATTTTCTCAAACTCATTTAATATTTCTTCTTCTTTTGCTTCGTTTATATCATTAGTACCACCAAGAATTATTATATAATCATTCATTGTCATATTCTCTGCTTCTTTATCGATTCCAGTCAAAATATGTTTAATTTTCCCATTAGGTTTAAAAGTACATGTAACATTGTCTATTTTTGTTTTGTCTTCAATTAATTTTCTTATTTGACGGCCATGACTGTCTGCAAATATTTTTATTTTAATGCCATTATAGTTTCCATGTGAATGATTAACTGATTCTAGAATGATTTCTTGTGTTTTTTTATTGAGGCTACTATTTATCTTGTTATGGACTATATTCTCTTTTTTATCTGGAGTTACTTCATTCAATTTTATGTTTTCTTTAATAGTAGTATGAGGATGATCATGATTTTTATTATATGATTTTATCTTCTTTTTATATTTTATATTCTTTAAATTATTACCTATTACATCCATATTATTGGTGTTTTTAAAATATTTACGCTTATTGTCATTTTTTCAGTTATAGGTTCATTTTCTAAGAAGTTGTTGATATTTTTATGTGAAAGTGGTGAGAATCTGTTATTGCATGGAATGATAGTTTGTTCTTCTGATGAAACTTTTTGTATATTTGTTTGTTTTGAAGCATATGTTATACTTGTTTGTATTTTCTTATTTCTTTTTGTTGTGTTTGATTCAAATTTAGCATAATTTGTATTTTAATTTGTCAAAAATGTACGTAAATGGCACTACAGGTGACTGATAGGGGTAGTTTTCAACTGTAATTAACGCCCTGTCACCTTGATTGATCGTCCTTCCTTAGACAAAGGCAGTCTCCAACTAACAAACTCTCGTAATGACGAGGAACCTGATTTTGTTCAACGAGATAAAGTAACTTAAAAAAAAGCCAACACTTATAAGTGTGCGTTTTCACAGGCTTTTCAAAATATGGCATTTTCCAAATTGGACACTAAATATTTTATCCTGCGTAGAATGTGATAGGATAGTTAAACATTTTACATTTACATGATATCTTTAAAAAATAAGGACAACATTTTAAAGTATATATTTAACTGATAGTCCCTGCCACGCTTTGCTGTGACTTTGAGTGACATTAACTATGTCTTTATTTTGACTTTTGTTGTTAAAAAAGAAAGGTTGACTGTTCCCTTTATTTTATCTGAAATAAAATAACATAACGTTTTTTTCGTAGATATACAATCCATTGGCCACTTTAATTAACTTACAGAATACGGTTTGGATAAACCAGCACATAGATCAGTTGTTTACAATGGCACTTTTTATTTATTTTTTTTTTATATCACTGTCAATTTTTATTTTAACTTGTAAAATATAGATAGGTCGGGAAATGCTTATAATGCTATGTTTAAAAAATTAGGAGCTGAGTATAAAAACAATCGTCAGTCTAAATTCAATGTTGTGTAAACGTTTCGAGTGAATCCATTAAAAACTTTCCAGTTTCACGTACTTCCGATCGAACGTGTGGTTTGCAATTAATTTAATCGGATCGACGGTAAACAATTGAGAGTTTCACCAGACCACAATATTTGCTTCTAGGACCTAATTACACTAGAGCTAATTCTCGACACACGGTAAACAGGCAGAGATAATACGATGAGCTAACAGATTTAGTAAACTTCCAACTATCTACTGATGAAATATGAAAATGTATTTATTACTGTTGAGACATTCCAATAAAACTTTTAACATTCAATATTATTGTATACATTTATTGTATAAATATACAATAACTAAACTTATTTTATAAAATAAACTTTTTGCCGAGACCATTAAAACAAAATTATTATATATTTTATTAGTAACGTCCGTATATTTTGAATATAGGGTTACTACCTTATGTTCATGATATTCTCTTTTTAACTAGTCAATATCAACTCAAAAAATACGAATCCATACAATTACTAGGGGACACACTTGCACGCTTCGAGTGCCAAGCCCGTCACTCACTGCACTCGTTAACGTCGGCTTTCGATCTCGGCCTGTGACCCAACTTTATAACTTAAAATTACAATATTAAATTTATTTACAGTATCTTACTGTTGGGAGGGCGACGATGTATATATATCGAAGTTGCAGGGGCCGATTGGTGGTCATGTGATAGAGCTGGAAGTCTACAAAACAGAGGACATACGAGATCTGCCACGTATGGAATGGTGGACAGTTGCCCAATTCCGTGGGACGATGATGACGGACAATCGAGAGACTCTCGAAACAGCGGTGCGCCTACAGGACTAGATGGAAACGGAATTGGAGTGTCGCCCGGACACCAGATTCATCAAGTCTTCTCTCCACAACATCCGGTCCAGAGGTCAATGGTGGAATGAATCATCTCACCACCGGACCGTATAGTAGAAACAATGGAATGGCTAAGTGGTAGAAATAGGAATTTAGAATTTAAGGATAGAAAGTTTAGGGTTAATTTTATTCATTTCCAAAAGGCCATTAATATGTTTTTAGTTAAGGACTTCATCAAATATTATTTTACAAATTTCAATATATTTAATGGTAATAAAAAGGTCTTTATATTCAAAGCAGACAGTGAAAGATACGTTGTAGATTATTATTATACTATAAGGGACAGTGTTGTGTTTATTAGTGTTACTCAAACATCAATATTGGGATTGGGATAGCGTTTGTGTATTTATACAGACATTAGTTAAGTTAAGTGATAAACAGTTGGGTAATGACAAGAAAAATTGTATTTTTATATTTGGTCCACCAAATTGTGGTAAAAACTTCTTTACAGATTGTTTTGCTTCGCTACTTTTGAATTATGGTACTATGACAAATCCGTCACGTGGGAATGCGTTTTGTTTCGAGAATTATTACAACAGGTGTATAATAAGATGGGATGAAGCAAAGTGCGACCCTGATTCTTATGAGAAGATACTTAACATAATGCAGGGTACACCTGTTGTAATCAACATCAAGTACAAATCGCATTCCCATCTTCATAAAACACATTTGATTGTGACCGGTAATTGCTAAGTATTTCCAAATGACGACAGGTTCAATAGTAGATTGATTAGATACGATTGGATCTGTTGCGATCAACTTCGTAATTACAGCGACAATAAACCACATACTCTCGCATTAGGTGTTATAATTGATTTTATTATGGAATATAACTATTGTAAACATAATATAATAAATGAACTAAAGACTAAGGTATTCATGTAATGTACATAATGGGATAAATAAATACCACATATAATTTATTTATTGTACTTTATTTTCCACATATTATCCTTTTTAATACATTCAATATAATTCTGTACAAGCTCATTTTCTGTATGTCAAGCCATAAGGTTGTTACATAAATAATTAATATCATTTGTTCTAAATGGAACAAGAAAGTCTTTACAAACATTATACAATGGTAAGTCAAATTGTTTTATTTGTTCAAGAATAGCTAGATGATTGATTATCAGTGTATTAATTTTACGAGATGCATTTGTACGGCTCGGCCTGCCACTGCCAGACGATACCACTGGGTCAATGTGTCATTCATACCACTCTGTGATAGTGTTATCATTGTTGGCATTACGTCTGTAGTTGTTCACATCCCTTGTATTGTGGCGGGCTTGCCTAATACCTATTCACCATATTCGAATACAGATCTGTATCCGTTAAACCAATGAGGATATGATCCAATCTTAAGTCCTGGATTGTCTGCGAATGTCATAAGGTTAGGTGGTAGATATGAATCATGTGTGAAATCTAAGGAATATTCAATAGTAATTTCGGTCTGTACCTTGTATATACAGTTCACTTCTTGGACTGTACTATCTTTGACGTCCGTCGAATAAGCGTGTATTGGTATACTCTCACATGTAAGGACGGAGGACGAACACCACCTGCGTATTCGACAAAACCATGGGACAACGTTCCTGCGTGTTCTATATACGAATCATAGGGTACCGAAGCAGCGGTTGCATTCATTGTTGTTTTATTTGTTATTTTAGCATTCTATCCGTGACCTGAGTAATCAACGTGCCACTTAGACTGTCCCAATATCTTTTGACCGAAATTGAGTAATGTATTGGCCGTTCCATGGTTGTCACGTAATGGCGCATAAACAATACCTGGTTTAAGAATGTTAATCTGCGGTCTGTATTCCCATATTATAGGTTCATTTCCGATTCCATTTACAAAAGGGAAGATGTTCAACGCTTGGTGTAATTCAGGTAGAGGCGAGGCTCCGTTCTTCATATCCAAAGACTGGGCATAATATGATGTAAAAGGCTTCATATTACTAAATTCTGCTTGGATATTATCAAATGCTACTGCCGTCTCCGATCCAATTGTTTTACCCCACCACATGTCATGACTACATCCTTCTTTAGGGTCGATCAGACAATCGGTGGGATACATGGGGTTGCTAGCGTCTGATTTTATATTGACACAGCCACCGTTAAATCTGTTATGAAGTCCATGGGCATACATACCGAACACAAGCAGATTTGAATTAACACTGTTTATTCCTGCACTATTCGTTATAAACGGCGTACGGTAACCCATAGGCGTAATTACGGTAATACACTTCTTTACCGCACTAGTAACAGGTAAGTTGTCAAATTTAGCCGGTGTAAGGTACCAAGGTTAGCAATCAACGGGCACATTTGCATACGGTGTACATGTCAACGACTCCTTTGCACCATCCGATGTACTATATTTAGACACAAATGATTTAAATTGGTATCCATACGAATACATCATTATATTGTGTCGAAATATAAGTGTTCCTGTCTTGAAGGCTGATGTGCCTGTCATCGCTACCCCGGTGTGCTCAGACGTTCCTGCAATAGAGACTGCAACACCGTTTCCACCATGATGTTAATACAGCCTCCGTCGTTGATGTAGTACCCGCAGAACCTTGGTTGTCCAATCTAGGTTGTTCCATCTTGTTCGGAGTTTTTTCGTTTTCTCCCTTACGTTTATTTAATTTAGCAGGTGTAGGATATAATACTCCTGTAAGGGTCTCCACAGAGTATTTAGCACCAAGTCCCACGGCACCAAGAGCAGAATGCCAATTCCCAGTATTAATAAAATCACTTCCAGAGGCCCTAATAGCTTTACTATCACTTGTACGAATATGGGACGGTTCTAATGCTGTGTCGTACTCAATATCGTGGTGCCGGGCGGTCTCGTCATCCCTGTCTACTGGTTCACCGTCATCGGTCCGATTGCCGGGACCGAGATACTTGTGCCCGTACAGCTGAGGCATACTGCGGTGAAAGTCGTGACGCAGCTTTTATAAATACAGTGACGTCACGGTCACTATGACGTCATCACGGAGGAAACTTCTGAATGCTTGTCAAGGCCCCACAGGGCCTACATACCCACCGGCACAACGAAACGCCGAGCGACTGTCATCGGAAGCTACGACTGTCACATTACTTGTGTTGCTACCTAATTATTAGTATGAATACAAAATGATATTACTTAGACTATTTCAAACGGGTTCATTTTTTTAATGCTTAACTTCTGAAGATTAAATAAATAAATAAAATAACTGCGTTAGATTACAACTGAAACCTTCAATTCCAGTAGAGTGTAGGTTTACAATCGAATGTGAATAAAACCAATCTTTCAATCTTCCCTGGTGTAACAATATGAAATATCAAACCTCCTCAATATTACAAACACTATTGTTTACATTCCATCATTTTGGGAATCATTATTTACATTTGAAGAGCTGTTACTATTTGATTTATTTTATTCCCTCTCAGTGTTATTCTCATGGCAACAAAACGTACTTTAAGAGCTTTCCACGCCCCTCAGAGTAAAAAAATTGAGCAAATAAGAACTTATTGCTCAACTACAAACAGAGAACACTCTTTTGACTCCTCAACCGTTTAAGTCAAGTAATGATGGAGGAGTTGTGTTGACAAAAAAACGGCTCCATGAATTATATAGTGACTTTGGTAGGTGGGTGGGCCAAATACACTGTTCGTGTATAGGTAGGTGCACTCAATGCGATTCTATGAACTCACCACTTGAGGCATCACTAGAAACCTCTCACTCAAATAAACCTATAATCTTGGTGCATTGGCCTTCCACCCACATTCACACAATGGCGCTTGGATGAAAGGACAATCCTCGACATTTCCGTTATCTTTAATTTGATTGATGGACACAGCGTGGCCCTTATATCGCAAAACTGACAGGCAATAATGACAAAAGGTGATTCTCGGTTCCATCTATTTCGTTTGCGTATATGTTACATGGCGGTGATTACATTGTTATTGCTAACCTAATGTAACATAATATAACTATCAAACCTAACCTAACTTAACCTAACCTAACGCACATTTTTTGTTGAATATCTCGGTTACTATTCGTCGAATGAATATCGTGATGTCACATTCTCGTTCATAAGACAAAAAAAATCATGAGATTACGTTGAAATCACAAGACCTTGATAAAATCATTACATTGTTCATAAAAATAAATGTAATATGAATACTTTACAGAGATACTTAATTTGTTTTTTAGTACACTAAAATTATTTTAAAGTGCTTTAAATTTACATGAGACTACACTAGCAATCATTTAATGGACCTCAAAATATACGATAGTTAGAGACACAATATTAATTGAAATCTACCTGTACATATGTTCAATGTATAAAATAATCAATCATAAAACTCAACAGCGATTCCTATAAAAATCACACTGCAGGCATTTAATTCACAGCAAAACCGAGATAAGCATGGTTCATAACATTATTTTATAAATATTGATAACTGAACATTGTTTCGCTCATTGTACAGTACACTATCAAAAACACATTTTCGCCCACTGCATATAAACATTTTATAACTTAAAAGTAATTTAGTTAAAAGAACATTTTCTGAAAAGTGGTTGTTTAATATTACCTAAACTAGAAAAATATTACGGACTCAAAAAAAGTATATTGATTAAGTAAAGACTTTATTTTTAAATCAAACATTTTAGACTCTACTGACACATAGTTGTCTTGAAGTTTACTAAAGTGATACAATTTTATAAGATGTAAACCTAATTTTGAAAAAAGATTAGATTGATAGTTGTTCTACGTATATTACCTGTACATTAACTTTGCTGATGAAATGCTGATATGAAATTATACCGAATAACTAAAAATTTGTCTTTGTGCATTCAAATTATACTATGAAAAGTGCAAAGTAAAAACGCAGTCTTAGAGGAGATAGTAATAATAGTTTCAGAGTAATATTGATGAAGCTATAAATTATCCAACTTTATACAAACAACTACTGTATCAAAACCTGTTATCTGTTTTGCAGCACAGTTAGATTATAATATATAGCGTATACCATTGCAGCAGGGGTTAGATGAAAGGACAAGTAATATGATCAAATAAATCAGTTTACCACTTTTGAAATGAAAGGAAATGAAAATGGCTTTATTTGGAGGTGAAGTTAAGAATATAGAGTCCTCTCTACCACTTAACCTCAACTTTTAATTTACAAATTAATAAAAGTTAAAAAAATTGTTTCTCGTTTGTAACTAATTCAAATTTCTTGAAAAAAATATATTGTTTTATTATTTTTGTAACCTTTGTAAAAAATGTTAGCCTTTTGGCGAGTCTATTTTGAGAAATACTATCTTATACAACAATATAATATATTTTCACTCAATACAATTCATCACGACCTCAATAAAATGTCAGCTTCTGGAATCCCAATAAGGGCCGACATTGTAGTGTTCTCATTCCTTTCTTAAACTCTGAGTCACTTCCATTTCTTGTTGAGACAAAAACTGACAATTTCACACCGAGTACAAAGTAAACCTTTATAAGCCTATAGAAAAAGACGTTGTCTTTAATTTGCCAGATATTAATCAAAATATTAATTTATTTTTAAGTTATTAAATGTATTATTTTATGAATTGTTTATATAAGGTGTATACCCTGCTCTGTACTGGAAATCATGATACATCGTTAATTTAATCTTACTTCTTACTATTATATGAAAATATAATGGTGTGTGTGTGTTGTATGTAACTCAATCACGCAAAAACTACTAAACCCATTCAGCTTAAATTTTGCATGGGCATTCTTAGTCTCTGGTTGATACATAGGTCTATCTTTATTTTGGAATTCCATCAGGGCACCGTCCTAGGGGCTTTAAGAAGTATCAATACCATACCTATGGCAATACTATTCTGACAACAATTTTATAATAGTTTCATTAATCAGAAGTTGGAAGAAACGAACAACTTACTTAATTCTGAAGTAAATACCGTATAAAATCTAAGCACAACGCACTTTTCCGTTCACGTGTTACAAGCGGAAGGTACCTGCACATGTTCACAAAAGGAAAACAGCTGTGAATACTGTTTATAAGTCTGTTTTATAAGACTTTCTTTTTTATAAACATGATTATATTAATAATAGCTTAAACAACCTAGATTTTACTTGTTTCATCCATGTTTTGTATTAGATAAAACTACACAAATACGTAACACGATTCCTAGTAGTGCATAAAATCATGAAAAGGTTGTATTCAAATAATTAACTAATGAAAAAGTAGATAATTGTACAAACAAACATACCACTATACCTAAAATAAAAATATTCTTTCATTTATAATAACACTTTTGTAATAATTTTTAATATTAAAATGATACCATCGTAACAATTTCAATAGTCACATATGATTTTATATATATATTTCCTATGGTAAATTCTTAAATAAATAAATATATGTATATATATTAATTTATTTGATTCGTAGAACTATTGTGTAGAAAAATGCTGATGTATCTAGACTGCACACGATAACTGAGTCATAAATATCAATTTAGGATCCCACTTATACAGGCCGATACTGTATCGGTGCATGCAAAATGTGTTTTAGAGCAAACAAATAATGCATTTGTTCTATTCGTTCGTTAAAACATACTTCTCTTGGGTTTGTATAGGGTAACTACATTATTATTATTTTATCATGGTATTTTTGTTTTATTAAAAATATTTACAAAAGAAACCACAATGTTTTCATGAGTGAGTGTATTCTTGAGATGAATTTATCATAAATTGAACTTAAAATATTACACATTGAACCAATTAAATCTTAAAGGTATATTATTAAATTTTTGCTTTTCATTTTGGGATAATGTCAGGGGAAATATATTTCTCCAAAAATATTTTTTTGGAACTAAACACTTTACAAAGCTTTTGTTTTCATGGATAAGGATCAAGGAACTTAGTCTACTTTAGTAAGGTTTTCTCCTGTACATTTTAAATGGTGCAAAGTAAACAAAGCCACAGATGTTTCTTATTATTAAGATAGGGAACATTTTATTTTTGGAAGAGGTATTTCAAAGCTCCGACAGCCTTGATTATATACACATAGAATAGATATTTCATCTAATATTTGTGCCTGTAATTTTGTTAGTTAGTGAGGCCCAGAACCACAGCTTGTTTAAACTGTATTACATTTACAAGGGACTACACTTTCGCTCCGCAATGGATCACAAAAACAGCTGATATTTCGAGATTAAAAATTTTACGTTGGATGCATACAATCAATGATGACAGTTACACCACACTCCATTTAATAATGCTGAAATGTATGGATAGGGGTTATTATGGCAGATGTTTCGAACTAAAGTAACTTTCTGAATCAAAACAATTTTCCGATATTCTAACTGATTTGGCTTGAATTTAGTTTTTTTAAATTTTATTTGTAAACTAACAGGTCTGTGATGATTTTCAGTAACGAAATATGTAGTGTATTGAGAAGGTAGTTGCCAGTCAAGGGTAAATACAATATATATTTCAGGTACGAATGAGTGTGATGATTGTTGACGATGATGATTAACCCAGTGGTTCAATGGTAATATTTTGTTGAGTTAAATTGTTTAACGAATATGTGATATATTGAGTATAAGGAAAATGTGGCTTAAGAACCTGTACAAGACAGGGAATCGCTGGTTAAAAACTCTAGACGAGATTTTGTTTAAAAATAAATGAGAATAGTAAATTATTAATTCATTCCCCTAAATAGTTAAAAATATACAATAACACTAAGGGGAAAACTGACCCCAGTTTCTAGTAAGGGTGGACAGTGAAGAAATATAACAAAACGTATAAAAAAAAAAAAAAAAAAAAAAAACGTTCATCAATTCTGTGGTGCATGCCAGTTTGATAAAACTGTGCTAGAACACAAATTTAGTTTTATGGGGCTATAAACAGAATTATTGTTAAATAAACAAAAACAAAAAAAAAAAAAAATAGTTAAAACGCAATGAAAATCGTATCAAGATATTTTAATTACATCTTATTAACAAGGACACTCTGACAATAAAACATAACTTGTGAAATTGTATACTTAAAATTTTTTAAATTACTTAAAATACTTAAAATAATTTGTAGTTTAAGACTAAATTGAAAACTAAACTAGATCAAAATTTAAGAAAAGCTAAATTCAAAGAATAATTATATAGGCCTTTTTACATAAAATAAATGTACACTTTTGTATACATATTTCTGAAATAACGACACTTTGGAGCATTCCTTTCTATGTGTGATGAAAATAGAAAAGAATTTTTTTTTAATGAAAATACGAAAATAAAGTACAAATTATTTCCTATTAAGGTAGTTTTTCTACTATTACGTAAAAACTTACATATTCATAGCATGAAAGAAAATAAATTATTCATCACTCATTCAGCGTTTGGCGCAGAACAGAGGTGGAGGTCCTTTGTTGCAGCCCCTAGGAATTAAAGGAAATATGACAACTTTGAAAAATAACATGGAGACATTCAAATAGCACTACAGTAAGGGTGTAAGTGATTTACTTCAAGGAATATTGTTAAAACTATTTCTATATACACTTTAAACTAAAATTCATATGAGAATGTATAAACAAATTATATTATTAGAGTATGTAATACAATAGGTTAAATTTATTTTGTTTGTGTTAATACATATGATTTTCCATCAACTAACATCAATGTAAATGGAGAAACTATTCCCAATGAAGTTATAATACACTTGTTATTGTATGGAAACAGTCGTTAACAGTATTTTGAAACCAAACGAAACGTTAATATCAATTAATAATGCCTTAACGGAACAAATAATAGGAATAAAAATGCCACAGAGCCACGTAATTGGACTAGTTGTAATTACACCCAATCTCTCTCCCAGAATCCTCAAAGGCCGAATACCATCTGTAAATTGCTGCAAATGTGATTGGCTCTCACGATTACTGCAGCGAATTAGGTCTAATGAAGTGGCCGCTCCTGACAAATTTGCATCAGGATATATGATAATATAAGATATTGTAATGTAAGATATAATAATATAAGAATACAACGTAATTAGATAGTAATTAGTCCGATTATCAATTATTTTAGTGAGAAATAGTGACATGATATTTAACAATTTGATAAGTTATTTCTTGTTTTTCAAAGAAATAATATATTTTGAAAAAAAATGAGCGATAGGATTTTTGGTCTTTATCACAAGATGTGAGAGAGTGACAATTGAAACAAAAACAAATGAAGTAACCAACTTATGACGTTACGAAGTCTATAAAAGTCAAGTAGCATTTAAATAATGCTTAAAGGAAAACCTTTATTACATTAAGTATAGCATATAATAAAGTAATATTTAAAAGTAAAACGATCTTAATAAACTTCTTCTTTTTCTTTTTACAGGAGAGGCTTTTTAAACCCATATCTGTCCATTCCTCATAGACTAATGATCTGTGCGAGAAACTTATTCAGACAGAGTAAGGGGGCGAATCAGTACAGTAGAAAGTGAATATTAGTAATAAATCTTCCAGTCTAGGCCATATTAGAACCAGCGCTGTCTCTAACCCAAGCTCATAGTCCTGACGCCTTAAAACTCTCAGCCACCGACTCGCCCAACAACAACATAACTTCTTTATTAACAAGCTAAACAACTTCTCCAGGATTTCTCGTCACCATTCATTAAAACACAAATTGAGAACAATCAACTTTTAATGACACAAAATATTAAAAATAAAAAATTGGATAAGGCTCTTAAAAACAAAACATAAATCACGTGTTATTTTATTTCAAACATGAGTAATATAATAATGTCAAAAACTCTCATTATATTGAAAATGTGATAGCTCTAAAAAGCTACATTTAGTTTGCTTCTAAAATTTTATTAATAAATGATTAATTATGTGTTCCAAAATATTTTGTTTTTATAAAATATCATTTATACATAGAACGATCATTTAGAAATTATGTATTTAGAATATACATATTTAGAAAATACAAACTAGAGACTACAGTACATCATTATTACCCTATAGCACATTTGACCATTTTGAAAAATATATTCAAACTTATAATTAATTATAAAATATAAGGAAATTGAATGATACAGATAAATCAATTGGACCTGGAAAGGGAATTTACCCATGAGTGAACCTAACGTTATGGTTCAGCGCTTTTAATATCCCTTCACTTACACGTATAAAAAAAATTGGGGGTTGTGTTAGTAAGTACAGCTGAAGCCAATAGGATTTTGTTATACCTGTTTAAACGTGTTATATCTGTCAAGTGTTGTTATACTCAAATACTAGGAAGCAGGACGTATAACGGACCTGGATAGCTGAGGAGTGTGAACATTATGTTTCTACATCGAAAACTTTTACTCTGCAAATTGTTTAGCCACAACTGAGAAAAAAGCCAGATATTTTAAGTTGAGTAAAGCCATTGCTTTTATATTCACACATAGATTTTTCATTCAATCCTACGTTTTGGGTCTCAAATTATAAATTGTCCAAAAATTGGTGCAGTCTCATGCAAACAACAAGTCGATAATTGGGTATACTGTGTAAAGTAGTGCCTGGGTATACTGTGGTCATTCCAAGATATGTACTGCGCAGGTACAAGTACTAATATCAATCGAGAGAGTTTCAATTCTTTAGTTGAATACGTGAGCCCATACACGTACAATTGTAGTGACCCTGCCGCCCACTCATACACGTGCAGTGGCAGTGACCCACCCGCCCACCCATGCACGTACAAACGTAGTGACCAACTCGCCCACTCATACACATACGGTGGTAGTGACCCAACCACCCACCCATACACGTGCAGTGGCAGTGACCTTCCCGCCCACCCATACTTGTGCAGTGGCAGTGACCCTCCCACCCACCCATACACGTGCAGTGGCAGTGATCCTCCCGCCCACCCAT
This sequence comes from Stictocephala bisonia, assembly GCA_035578905.1. NCBI lineage: Eukaryota > Metazoa > Arthropoda > Insecta > Hemiptera > Membracidae > Stictocephala > Stictocephala bisonia. Next base: position 157,775 of record JAQJVL010000289.1, read on the forward strand.
ACACGTGCAGTGACATTGACCCACCCACCCACCCATGCACGAACTAACATAGTGACCGCCCACTCATACACATACGGTGGTAGTGACCCAACCACCCACCCATACACGTACATGGTTATTGACCCACCTGCCACCCATCCATACACGCACGGTGGTAGTGACCACCCATACACGAACAATGGTATTGATCCACCCACCCACCCATACATGTACGGTGGTCTTCAATTTATTTTCCACTTTATCAGTCTCAATAAAAGTTAAACATTTGTTCATGTTTATAAGAAGAGATTAATCTACTTCTTATCCTTATTCTGCGTTATTGATCTGTGCGGGGAACTTATTCAGTCAGAGTACGGAGGAAAACAAGAAGGTGAATATTTGACTTTGAGCAGTCAAAGCAAGTTCAAAGTCCTGACGCTTTAGGCCACTAGGCTACCGGCTCTCCAAATAATGTTTACTAACAGTTTATAACATTACAGTTTTATGTTCAATCACAATTTATGTACCTACGTGGTGCAGTGCTGTAATCCAACTTCTTGGGGACACATTGTTGAGGAGATTGTAGGTGATAGGTTATATGCTCGGTACACTTAATAACGAGACAGCGTCCGCTCAATGGTTGCCATCGACATGGTAACTACTAGAGAAGTCTGGAGTGTTCATGTTGGATGGTAGTCAGATGTTTTGTAGGGAAGAGAACTGAGTGTCTGTCACGTCAGTTAGCTGAAAATCAGACCAACACTACGTGGTTCGGATTTCACATAAACGCTTTAGGTCTCTTAGATGTTGGCTATTGGGCCAACAATAAATCGCTCTTTTTGAAGATCAGTCGATCTTAGTTAGAAACAATGACAACACTCGTGCATCTACACTCATTTGCCCCTCACATTCATCCATATCTTTATGGTTGGTGTCTTACTAACGAATAAAGAATGATAATTTAAGATGTTTTGGTTGTACATCTGTAAAAGATTAAAATAATTGAAACAAAACTCCCCTTTAGGACGACAAATCTCCTTCAACAAGAAACATTCCTATCTCCCTTCTGTCTAGTCAATATTGTTAACTATAAGAGCTTTTTTTTTTTTTTTTTTTTGTAAACATTGTAAAGAAATGTTTTAAAATTTGAATTTTATGTTGATGTCTGACGATGCCTACATTGTAGGCAAAAGGCCTCACATAATAAAGTATTTTATTGGAATGTTGGAGAATTTCTTAAATTATTTATAAGAGCCTCTTTTAAAAATAACAGAACGACAGGTAAGTCATACATTTGAAGAGTAACCGGGGAATTATTTTAAATGCAAGTCTTACAATTATTCAGTTTATTTAAATAAAGTTTAGTTTTATAAATATTTATTTTAGCACTGTTTCCTTGTTTTTTCGTTTTATTTGATAAGATAACAAAAAAAAAAAAATTCCTACCGGAACTGATCCCATAGTGTTTAATAGTACTTTCTACATAAAAAAGTATGTTTATTATGTTTCATAGTCACCCAAAAAGTACCATAGTGACAGTAAATGAAGCATTGCATATGAAAATACCTTAACAAATACAACCTTTAAGAACAGTAAAACTACTAAGTTAAAAATGTAATTCGTCATAATGAATCAATACATTTTAATTTGATAGTTAAATCATTTTTATTTCATCATCCTAGTCTTAGAATAACTTACAATAGGCTCAGTGAACAAAAAATTATGTTATGGTCTTAATTCTATGTTCGGTAATAATGAAAATTTAAACTTTAGTTGATTAAAAATACATCTTAAGCAGTTATAAGAGCTAAACTCTTATAAAATATAGAACTTTATTTTACTAAATGTTTTTATTAATCACTAACAAAAAAGAGCACCAAAATTGACATTACAAATTGATCATCGTGTATAACCTCCACACTTAGTCGTAACTGTTATCAACGTTAACTGCATCCTCTTAAATTATGTCAGGCACTTACAAACACAAATAAAAAGATTAACTGATATAAATCCTAGTTTAGCAAAGACAACAGAGATACTGTTCCAATATCGGGAATTGCATTTGTTTAAGAGATTATGTTTGGTCTGTTCAGCTCTACCCTTTATTGAATGAATAACATACACGATTTATATTCACTATGTTCTCCAAAGGCTTCTGTATAACTATTGTGTACTAGCATAAACATTTGTAAGATTATGAGTCTATTTTAATAATACTCTTTTAACAAACAGGTTTTCAATATAATATAAATATGTACTAGACTTGATATAGTTACAGTCAAAACTGTCAACAACAATACTCGCACTATCACCTTTGTTTTTTATGAGTGACGTTTTTTAATCGTGGGAAGTAATATAGTTTTTATTGTCAAAGAAAACTGGAAGATGTTCTAGTAGGGAAGATAACAACTGAATCTACTATTCATTAACACTTATGGTGGTATATACAGGGTGTTTATTTTTTTAAGTGTGCCACCATTGGGATCTTTTACACTTGCAGAGATACAACAAACTTTAAATGGGGAACGTTATCTTATTTTTTATGCTTAATATAATTGCGTAGGTCAAATTTTAAAATTCAGACGCCAGTTTCCAAAATGGCGGCCAACTTTAAAATGTCCTACGGAAACCCCTATTTTTTATGATATTTTTAGATTTTACTAGTGATTTTAAGAATATTGTATACTTGATTTTTTTTATATACTTAATCGTTTCACCGCTAGGAGCCCTGACAGTTTCAGAAATCCATATTTCAACAATTTATTAAAACCCTGGATGCAATGCTAAACTTCCAAAAGACCACTGCCATTTTTGGTGCTTTGCAAGCCTATTTTTGTAAAAATCACGAAAAAATACTAATACCCACATACCAGTTTAGTAAATAACTATTGTCATGAAAAAAATGAAAAACTTGTAATGAAAATTATAACTTTGAATCCTAATTAGGGGTACTAAAACATTTTTGTAAATAATTCCAAGATAGCCAAATTGCTTAAAATTCATTGGACTGTGATAATATGTTATTATATTTTAGATAAACGACAATTTAATTTTTTGAAAATTTTTGTTTTCATAAAACGCAAAAATGACAAAATTCGCAAAGTTACACAATGATCATCATAAGTAATCAAATAGTACATGTAAAAATATATTAAAAAAAACAGCATTGAATTGAAAAACTATATTTTACCCTAAAACGTAGTTTTATATATTTTGTTTATTGAACAAAATAAATATGTTACCACGGAAACAAAAAATCACAGTGAAAAATTACATAACAATTCTAAAATAAGGGGCATGTACATTTCTTATAATTTTTTGCTTCATGTACTTTATTAGTTCTATCTTTTAGCCACAAGAAAATGTAAAATATATGAAAATATTCCTAAAAGTATACTACTTATAACACCATATGTCAGTGTGTGTGAACTGTGTAAACATTGTAATCATAATATAAAATAATTTTTAGAAATTTAATTGAATATAACTTGATAGATGACATATTTCTGAATAGAAATATAAAATAATTAGTAGATTACAGCCAAAAATAAAGTTTTAGCAACAACTTTTATCTAAAGCACAAATTATGCCTTTCCTCACTTTTGGTAAACACGAACAAAAAATTACCCAATGCAGCAATTTTAATAGGTGGATAGAGTATTTAATTCTCTGTAGACTGACATTTACTACGCCTTATTCCGTCTTCTGGTTACTCGTCAGTAATGCGACACACATCGGCCATTTTTTCCGCTTCCGACCTCCGCCAGGCGGGAATTGAGTGAAAGTTGCACATTGTCATTTATTTCCTAAGTTTATAAAATTGCAAAACAATTTATTCCAAATCTGAAATCTGAAACAGTGTATTCTGCGTCGATTGGTACCACGTTTTTCGTGCTTGCTTGATCACTAGTATACGTTATATTGAGTTTAACCAAGAGCATATCATATATAGCTCGCTTTGAAAAAAAAAAAAAAAAAATAAACATGTTAACAAGGGTATACAAAAATATTTTTAGTAAAACATCCAAAGCATTCACAACATTGAAATTTCTTTTGTTAGACAGAATGTTTTATTTTCTGCTGACTGACATTAAGTACGCATAATTCCAACCATTGGTTCTTGTGCAGTAATTCGATAAAGATCGACCATTTCCGCCCCTCCAGGCAGGCCAGGTGGGAAGTGAGCGTATTTATAACGTTTTACTACATTTACGTAAATAAATTATTAACAATCTGAAATGTATAGAACAGAACATTGTGCGTCGATTGGTACCACGTTTGTTGTGATTGCTTGATTATAAATATATGTTATATTGAGTTTATCACAGAAGCATAAGATATGCTGTACTTAACGATCTAGAGGCGTGGTCTACCATTTGCAAAAATAAAGCTTAACTTATAATGCATTATTTTTATTTAATTGAATGTTGAAAATGTCTATCATATAAATACATATTATATACAAAAATATTACAATTACGGAGTTTACATTTAAAAATTCGTTCGACATTTTCCAAAATGGTGGCCAACTTTGAAATATCTTGTAGTAACCCTAATTTTTATGATGGATTTAGGTTCATCTAGTGATTCTGATCTAGTTTTAACCATGGTATTATTTTAATATACTTAACAGTTTTTTCGCTGGGAGCGCTGAAAGTTTCAGATATTCTTAGTTTAACAGCGCTTCTAGCGGCGTAACGATTAAGTACATACAAAAATATCTAGAATAAATCATTCTTAAGGTCACTATTAAAATCTAAAACCATCATAAAAATAGAAGTTCCCATAATACATTTCAAAGTTGGCCACCATTTTGGAAAATGGTGAGCGAAGTTTGAAGTTTGACCTACGTAATTGTAATGAGCATAAAAAATTAGGTAAAGTTCCCTACTTAAATTGTCTTGTATCTCTGCAGAATTAAATGAGCCCAATGGTGGCACACTTAAAAAAAACACCCTGTATATTATTATTATTAAATTAAATCATAGACGATGGAATTTAAAATAATTATTAAATTGCAATAAAATAAAACGCATGATGAAAAACTGTATTTAAAATATTTAAATTGATTCATAGAATTCATAATGCAGGTTTTCCAAAATACGCATACTGAATTTGTAATTCAAAGATCAAGAAAATTGAATCCAATGAACTAAATTACATCACTCAACAATAATATAGACACTTCTCGACTAAAATACAAAACTCTATGTGTAAACAACTCATATACGAGTTACTGGAACAGCAGTTCAAATAATATTGAAAATATATTAAATTTACACAGTAAAATTATTTAGGTATATATGTGTATTAATAATCTTGGCCTTATTGATGGGGTCTATATAGAATATACTATATAAGTAATGTTATATAAGTACAATATAATATGAATGCATAAGTAAAATATATTTATATTTTACTAAGAAATAAAAAAATAAAACAATATAAACGTTTAAAACAAAATTTATAATTATGTCAAAGAAAGGAAATTTAATGCAAACTGCCCTTGTGTGGTTAAAATTTACATGAAGGCCTTTTGTTAACTGGCATGACAAAAGAACCTTTCGAAAATGGAAAGACTGAAAAATGTAAAATTAATTACAAGTGTAGTTACCTGATTTTTCAGTTATGTTCTCATGGAACTTTTCCAATATAAGAGCATTCAAAAATAAGTTAAAGATTATATTTTATTACGACGTAATCGCTGTGATGTTTCACGCAGGTTAACAAATTATATTTTATTATGACGTAATCGCTGTGATGTTTCACGCAGGTTAACAAATTATATTTTATTACGACGTAATCGCTGTGATGTTTCACGCAGGTTAACAAATTATATTATTTTATTACGACGTAATCGCTGTGATGTTTCACGCAGGTTAACAAATTATATTTTATTACGACGTAATCGCTGTGATATTTCACGCAGGTTAACAAATTATATTTTATTACGACGTAATCGCTGTGATGTTTCACGCAGGTTAACAAATTATATTTTATTACGACGTAATCGCTAGGATGTTTCACGCAGGTTAACAAATTATATTTTATTATGACGTAATCGCTGTGATGTTTCAAGCAGGTTAACAAATTATATTATTTTATTACGACGTAATCGCTGTGATGTTTCACGCAGGTTAACAAATTATATTTTATTACGACGTAATCGCTGTGATGTTTCACGCAGGTTAACAAATTATTTTATTTTATTACGACGTAATCGCTGTGATGTTTCACGCAGGTTAACAAATTATATTTTATTACGACGTAATCGCTGTGATGTTTCACGCAGGTTAACAAATTATATTTTATTACGACGTAATCGCTGTGATGTTTCACGCAGGTTAACAAATTATATTATTTTATTACGACGTAATCGCTGTGATGTTTCACGCAGGTTAACAAATTATATTTTATTACGACGTAATCGCTGTGATGTTTCACGCAGGTTAACAAATTATATTTTATTACGACGTAATCGCTGTGATGTTTCACGCAGGTTAACAAATTATATTTTATTACGACGTAATCGCTATGATGTTTCACGCAGGTTAACAAATTATATTTTATTATGACGTAATCGCTGTGATGTTTCACGCAGGTTAACAAATTATATTTTATTACGACGTAATCGCTGTGATGTTTCACGCAGGTTAACAAACTATATTTTATTATGACGTAATCGCTGTGATGTTTCACGCAGGTTAACAAATTATATTATTTTATTACGACGTAATCGCTGTGATGTTTCACGCAGGTTAACAAATTATATTTTATTACGACGTAATCGCTGTGATGTTTCACGGAGGTTAACAAATTATATTTTATTACGACGTAATCGCTGTGATGTTTAACGCAGGTTAACAAATTATATTATTTTATTACGACGTAATCGCTGTGATGTTTCACGCAGGTTAACAAATTATATTTTATTACGACGTAATCGCTGTGATGTTTCACGCAGGTTAACAAATTATATTTTATTACGACGTAATCGCTGTGATGTTTCACGCAGGTTAACAAATTATATTATTTTATTACGACGTAATCGCTGTGATGTTTCACGCAGGTTAACAAATTATATTTGATTACGACGTAATCGCTGTGATATTTCACGCAGGTTAGCAAATTATATTTTATTACGACGTAATCGCTGTGATGTTTCACGCAGGTTAACAAATTATATTTTATTACGACGTAATCGCTGTGATGTTTCACGCAGGTTAGCAAATTATATTTTATTACGACATAATTGCTGTGATGTTTCACGCAGGTTAACAAATTATATTTTATTACGACGTAATCACTGTGATGTTTCACGCAGGTTAACAAATTATATTTTATTACGACGTAATCGCTGTGATGTTTCACGCAGGTTAACAAATTATATTTTATTACGACGTAATCGCTGTGATGTTTCACGCAGGTTAACAAATTATATTTTATTACGACGTAATCGCTGTGATGTTTCACGCAGGTTAACAAATTATATTATTTTATTACGACGTAATCGCTGTAATGTTTCACGCAGGTAAACAAATTATATTTTATTACGACGTAATCGCTGTGATGTTTCACGCAGGTTAGCAAATTATATTTTATTACGACGTAATCGCTGTGATGTTTCACGCAGGTTAACAAATTATATTTTATTACGACGTAAACGCTGTGATGTTTCACGCAGGTTAACAAATTATATTTTATTACGAAATAATCGCTGTGATGTTTCACGCAGGTTAGCAAATTATATTTTGTTACGACGTAATCACTGTGATGTTTCACGGAGGTTAACAAATTATATTTCTATTTTTCATTTAATTCATGCTTTTCTTCGCTAACTTTAGACGTTCAGTTATTGCCGTCATCAAAATTTGTTACTTTAAATTACAGAACATTGTTTAAACTATACACTGTAGTAAAGATAAACATCCTTCCAGTTTCAGTCAAATAGTTGTTTAATGAATACTTCTTCGTATTCCCTTAATGTTCCTTACCATCATTTATTTTTCCCTTTCGAATATTTGTGTCTCATAGTTAACCCGGGTGATTTTTATGTTTTTTTTTTACTTTACTTGCCAGCTCACATGGGACTGCAGGGCTGAACATGTTTTTTTGACGTGACATCATATTGTGATTCAAACCTTGGACATTTGACTCCATATTCCGAAGCCTAAGTCACTGTGCTACCACGTCATTACATGTAGCTAAACAATATTTTTATAATATTTTTATTTATTTCAATATAAAATATTTAATTAATGTAAGTTTTAGAGTTAACAACAAATATAATTTGTCATAGGCAAAAAAAAGTGTTAGTCCGATTCATTTTGATATGTTTGAACTATTCAGCTCTCCCCACAGCTTCGCAACTAAACAGGGTCCTGATTGGTCATCATCTGATCGTGGCTAATTGATTGCCTAATCACGGACCTGGTCTCATCAGGGCACGTAGTCGTTAGTCGGTCTGTAACATCTGTTAACCATTTACTGCTGTGTCAAAGTAAGACTCTTCTTAATATTAAATCTAAGAATATACTTGCCATCTGTTTATTCTAAAAAGAAAACATAATTCTTTAAATCCATCATAGAATTTTCGGCTTGTGTTAGATATACTACTACATTATAATATCATTAAAATATGTTCTACTATAAATGTGTTGGAAAGATATTTGTAACTAGTTTATAAAAATTTCTCTAGCTCAAGTTACATGGTTAATTGAATGCTTATATCACATTTATTGTTACCAGAATTTAGAAACATTTATTTAGGTTTCAAACATGTTTCATATTATATAAGTAATTGTACATAGAATGCCTTTACACATGGCAAAAATCAATTATAGTTCCAATATAATGTATACAATTTAAATTATTTTACCAATTTATTTCTTTTAAAAAAATACTGTCCATCATGCACACCTACCGTTCCCTTACGTTCACGTAACATATAAATATATTTTTTTTGTAATGTAGCTATTTTATTAGATTTTCTTATCTATAAACATAAAAGTAAGTCAGAACGCTAAGTCCTTATTTTAAGGAATAAATTAAAATATATCTAGCCAAATAATTTATATAAGATATAACATTTTTATGTAAACGCAAAATATGCAGTGTGATGTTACGGCCCGAAATATGTTTTGCTGGTCTAAAGAAATAGTGTGCTGTACCAACTAATTATACAGTGTAAAAATCCCACGAAAAGACTTTACAAACATTTATATTTTTTTAGTATATCAAATAAAAATATTCTTGAATAATACGAAACTGTGTACATTTGAAGAAAACTATATCTTGTTGTATTTTAAAATCGGTAGGCTATTGACAGTTTTAAAATCGATGGTAAGTTTTTTTATTTAGTCAATCACGTTTAAAGTAGAAAAAGCACTCTAAGTTAGAATATAAACACATAATATTATAATATATAGTATTATATAATAGTTGTCAATGAATAATGAAGAACTATATCGCTTTGTTTGTTCAAATATTAAGTACAAGTCTTTGTTCTTGACATTTCATTGAAGGTATGTTTTCAAACAATAATTATATTAAATACAGAGAAAACAGTAGCGGAAACTTGAAATATAGTGTTAAATATAAAGTTAAATTTTATTATAATATCTATTAAAATAATTCCATGAGAAAAACAAATATAATTTTTCTGGTATAAATACCACTGTAGGAGTACGGAAGTAGTTGGGTCATTTCTAATGTGCGTGGATGGATGGGCGGTTGGGTTATCACTAATCTACGTATATGGTTAAGTGGTTGGGTCATCACCGCTGTACGTTTGTGGTTTGATATTTACTACTATACTTACTACGGTTGGGTGGGAGGGAATGTTGTTACTTTTTATTTATTATTGATGCTTTACATAATTTATTATTTTTGTATTGATTACTGTTAACTTTTATGTAAACATTGGTTAACAGTTTATAATACAACAATAACTACAAGTAATAGCATAAGCAACAATATCTGTTATTTCAAGTTTTAATCATGGCGATTACAATGATGAGGGTGTGTTTGTGTTCCAATAAAAATAGGTAAGTGACAAAAATCCTAGTGTAGCAAATAAAACAGAGATACTGTTCCAATATCGGGACTTGTATGTGTTTGAGAGCATACATTTGTTTTGGTTAGCTTCACACTTTATTGAATGAGTATCCTACATGGCTTTTGATTCACTTTGCTATCAACTAGATTTATATACAGCTTCTGTATGATAATGTCCAAATGTCAATTAATAATTTATTTTTACTTATTATATGAATGCTCTTTTAAAAAGGATATCACTAGGTCATTCTCTCTACATAGGTACATTCATAATAAACCTGCTGATTCTTAATGCTAAAAAAAAAAAAACTTGAACTGATTGATGGAAATCCATAAATTAATTGGTGCTTGAATCTTTCATTAATATTCTCAATATTTTGTACCTGGGATTTTGATAAATGAGGATAGTTATACAGTGGAAAACACACAACTCTAGTTGTTTCAAGTTTGATACACAATCCATTGTAAATAGTAACTGGTTTTAAACTTACATTATAAATACGTGAAGGGGCAAGGATTGGGAAGAGTTTTTCAAGAAACTTATATTTCAGATACGAAATACTGACACACCTATTTGCGTATTTTATGGTGAATATAAATGATTTTATGGGTGTAGAATGAGTATGGATAACCTGTGTAGTCCGTGTACTAACTGAGTTCGACTTTTGCTCTAAAACTTATTAATAGCCCAAGAGTCTGGTTTACTTAGCGCCCTGTAGGTTTACTTACAGTCCGAACGCCGTAGTATTAGTCTGATTTAAGGTAATTAAAAAAAAAAAAAAAACTGTTACTAAGTTATCTCCCTAAAACAAAATTTTGCATACTTAGGAATTATAATAACCACATCAACTTTTTTTTAACAAAAGTAAACAAAATTTAAATTGTGTGATTATACGGCCAATCCAGTACTTTTTATATAATTCTGTTACCCTCTGAAGGGGAAGGGGCAAATAAAAACAATCAAGAAACAGTGATTAAATGTAAATTATCACATTTAATACGTTAGACAAATAAGTAAAAATGCAAATGCGTAACTTATATATCATAATAGTTTGAAGCTGTAAGTTGAACTGTATTCGATGTATGTAATTGATTGATGTATGTAATTAGGATTACATACATCAATCAATCAAGTAAAGTTTAAATAAAATCATATTGTTTTTACCGCCTACAGCACGTTTTAACAACCAGTCTCGTTAGGTAAATAACGCTGTGAAACTAAGAGCGTAGCCCAAAGCTGCTGTTAATTATAAAGCCACTTGTTAGGGTGCCATCACGATGAGAAAATTCCAGTGATAAATTATGACTTTGTCGTATTTACATATTGTTAAAGCGTAAAGGAGTTTATGAAGGGCTTAATTTTATAAAAAAATACTGGGTTGATAGACCAATGATGAACGTATAGCAAATATAAAATACTGGGTTGATAGGCCAATGGTGAACGTATAGCAAATATAAAATACTGGGTTGATAGACCAATGATGAACGTATAGCAAATATAAAATACTGGGTTGATAGACCAATGATGAACGTATAGCAAATATAAAATACTGGGTTGATAGACCAATGATGAACGTATAGCAAATATAAAATACTGGGTTGATAGACCAATGATGAATATATAGCAAATATAAAATACTGGGTTGATAGACCAATGATGAACGTATAGCAAATATAAAATACTGGGTTGATAGACCAATGATGAACGTATAGCAAATATAAAATACTGGGTTGATAGACCAATGATGAACGTATAGCAAATATAAAATCAACTAAATGTATTCACACTAAAGGTTATTAGTTTAAATCTTTATAAATTGAGATGGAAAATCGCATGGTACCAATAAAACGTGACATGCAAGGGCGTAACTTCGTCTTGAATCGAGGCAAAGTAACCTTGATACCTACAAGTGAACTTAGCTTCGCCCCGTCTTTGGCCTAGGTACAATATTATCTACTCACTAGAACACATGAGTTGTATAGGAACTGTGATTTATTCACGTGGTCTAGACAATCGGACGCTATTGACTAGTGTCAAATTGACAGTGTCTTTAGAAACTGATCATTTATAAAGGAATCAAAAAATTAACTTTGGTATTTCAAAGGATCATTACTTTGAGTACTTCACTAACAACAAAGGAACAGTCAATGCTAGTAAATACATAAGGACGGGAGATCTACTATGTGTTGATACTTTGATCCTAAGGAAAACCAATATTTTTACATATTGTACATATTATTTTCGTAGTAATTATACAAATTAATATAAATGTAAATATTACTACAAATATATGTACAACATGTTGCCACAATATATTGGATAAACGATTGTCTTAATATTAAACGTCATCCTTAATACTTTTGATCATATATTGTAGTAAAACCATACAAGTTTCAAAATTTGAGTCATTCAATAAAATATCAAAAAAAATTTAAATTTGAAACGTATCCAACAAAAGCGCCCTTCCAAACAAAGAGTTAATTGGCTCCTTTCAGTTATGATGACATTCAGAAAAAGAATATTCACAGGTTTTCGCAATTGAGTGATTAATATTGTTCAGTTTCATTGGAAGATTATTTTTTTGTATATGTTTTATAAATAAGTACTGCAAAATTAGTTAAAATGTATAAGTTAAATTGTTTATACACGAATAATAGTTTTTAACCTTTCTCTATATTGGGAACGTATTCAGACAGAGTAAAGTGGAGATCCAGTAAATTACAAGGTGAGCAATACTTATAAAAACCTCCAGCCCAGGCCAGGATTAAAACATGTCCAGGCTCTAAGTCCGGACACCTTAAAGAACTCGGCCACCGAATCACTTATTTAAAATTCTATAATAATAACTTTAAAACTTTAATTACTTTACACATTAAGTGAGGTATTATATACTAAAATAATTAACACAGATTAAACATAATTCAATTATTATTAATTTTATAATATCAATGTATAAAATCCACTTATCACGAAATCTCTGGAATAACCGAACAGATTTTAATGATATTTGGAGATAAGTTCTTTTTTGTATTATAATGACTCAGTAAGGAAGTATTAATTGAAATTGGCATTGATTTAATTTATTTACTTCAAACAGTTAATACAAAAACATAAACATGACAGTAAAGCTGTGCCAATTTGGTTGCCGCTGTAAAATGTTTAAGGTCACTTACACTAACTCTGACATAATTGCACTACATTGCAAACCCTTAAGCAGACTTACAGGGGTTTCTATTTGGGGACAAAGAGTTGTGGGAATTGTAGATATGGCGTTTGCTCTATGGTTACAATCAGTGTGAACACTACTAAAGAAGTATAGGGTATTCATATTGTGTTGCAGTCAGCGTTCGAGTGTTGTGCAAGGGAGAGAACTGAGTGTCAGTCTTGTCAGTTAGCTGAAAATCAGACCAGTACCACGAGGTTCGGATTCTACGTAAATAATTAGATCCCGTAACTGTCCTAGCTGTTGGACTATTAATAAACGGCTCTTTCTGAGGAACAGTTGACCTTAGTAATTATGAAAACACTCATTACACACATTCAGCTCTTATATTTGCCCGCATCTCTACGATCGGCGTCTAAAAAATGAATAATGACGCCTTTTTAGGATGAACCAGACGTGTTGATATTGTTGTATGTTGAGTCATATACAATTCATGATAGTACCAAACTTAAGTGACATCTTAGTATATCAGTAGTACTTTGGTGTTTTTAGTTATTTTGATCTCTTTCAGTAATACGCTCTATTAGCTCTACATCTAATTGGGAACCTTAATCCGTAGGAAATATAGGTCTATATTTTACTCGTTAAATAAATTCTACGGTGTTATATTTAAGTGATGAAAAGTTAAATATAATGTGCGCAGTTACACGTTTTTACGTTTATTTATTACATTAAATTACACTAAAGGATGTAGATGCAATAAACGTTAAGTGGTGATGAAAATATATGAGTATGTATATTGTAATACATACAAGACTTCTATGTACTCTCAAGTATAGATTATTCAGATAACTGTAAAATAACTTAACGCTTAAAATGATACAATAACATTTTTGAGAAGGGGTTACAGTAATATATTAGGTATATGAAGAATTGAAAAATACTTCAATACATACTCACGTTGTCTATGGAGTTGTGTTGTGAGGGCAGATCAAAGAATCAATTTTGTTGAGAGTGCTTAGACTCTAAACGAGGCCAATCCGTCTTGTTCTCCTGCAAGCCAAGGCGTCCAAGGCGTTAAAAACTTACCTCTCACAAGTTTTACACACTCGAGGCAATCTTTAGCCTCTCAAACATTTTACAGTGAAGACGAGTTTCTGTCGAGTAACTTAAAGATCACATAACTGGTGACTGACACCATTAGTTCAGAATGTGGCAAGAAAAACGAGTAATGTTTTGAGTGAACATGATTGTACTGTATGTTTGAATGCGGATGTTGTGGGATGAATGGGGTCGTACGTTATTTTACAACTGAACTAATAACCGTGACGTTTGGAGAGCCATGTGTTTGTATACTGCAATAAATAAATTTATTGGTTGAAATACTTTATATTTTATAGTCGTAAAACAAAGGACGTAGATTAGCTTATTGCTAACATTATTATGCATATTAAATTATTATGATTTCCATGAACAATTATGAATTGAAATATTTATAACTCTTTAAACTGGAAGGTAACAAAAGATTAATTTGTATATATATAACAATGTAATTTTATTTCATATTTTCTAAAATCTGTACCTATATAATGCACAGTATATTTATGTCGACTTTAAAGTTTTATTTTTAGTATTAAATATGCTAAATATATTATGAACAGAATTTTTTACTTATTTCCATTAAAATCATCGTAAGATCACTTAGCTGTCAGGATTGACATTTAGTGTAATTTCATATTTAGTGACTTTTGACATTTAGTGTTATTTGGTATTTAGTGTTTTTGATAATTATTAGTGTTATTTGACATTTAGTGTTATTTGACATTTTGTGTTTTTGAAAATTAGTGTTTTTGACATTTAGTGTTATTTGACAATTAGTGTTATTTGACATTTTGTGTTATTTGAAATTTAGTGTATTTTGACAATTAGTATTTATTAACAATTAGTGTTATTTGGCATTTAGTGTTATTTGACATTTAGGTGTTATTTGATATTTAGTATTATTTGACATTTAGTGCTTTTTGACAATTACTATTTTTTGACATTTAGTGTTACGTAACATGTAGTGTTATTTGACATTTAGTGTTATTAGAAATTTATTGTTATTTGACTTTATTCAATCAAAATATTCTCTCACTTTATAAGATCTCCATTCCAGTGAATATTAATTTTAATATTTCTAATTTTTAAGTACGTTTAAAATACAGATTTTTCTGTACTTTTAGAATACTATATTTATTTTAAAAAGGTTTATCTATTCCAAACGAGAAGCACAATACAATATACAGACAATCGCAAACGTAAACTTTCAGTTTGTAAAGTTTGCCGCCACAAGTCAGCTGGGAAATTCAGAAGTTACTGTTTCGAAACCAGACTCTTGAGAACAATTATAACTGTTAAGTTTTACTTCTGTGATATAAGTACCATGACGAGTTAGTTTAATAACATAACTTTTAAGTCTGAAATGTCATAAAAATACTTATTTCTATACATAAGTTAACTCAGCAAATACTTTTTTCAAATTAATTATAAGAGCTACCGAAACTCTTGTCGTAATATGTAATCGTCTAAACTTAGTAGCATATCCAGTACATTATTTTTAATTATTAATCATACCTATATTATTATTAAAATTAGTTAAAAATTTTGTGTTGAATGAGTGTACAGAACATTTTTATCGTTGATCGACTAAATATACAACATTATTACGTTCAAGGAAGGGTAAATATTGTAATATACATGAAATAGTAGAGTACTGCAGGAAAGTAAAAAGTAAATCAAGTCAGATTAAACATTGAGCTTCAAAAACTTACAAATGCAGTGTCCACTTTAAAGTGAACAAAGTTTGAGATCACTAAACGTAATAATTAACGTAATTAACAACAGATTATGTTTAAAGATTAATTAAAAGATAATTCATGGACATATAATTAACAGTATGCTTACATTAGACGTGAGTATCTTAATTGTCAAGCTGATAAATAAATACCGAATCCGTTCAAAATCTGCGAACAAGTCTCTTAAATTGTCATTAAGTACAATATATTAAAATATCGAGAAAAGTTAAATGTTTGCAATCTGTATTATATTCACAGGTCGGCTTTGAATTGAACAAGTTGGGAAAATAGGTATAAAATAAGTTATTATAATGTAATATTTGTAAGTTCCTATTTTCTTCGTACTTGTTTACAAAGACATTTTCTTAAAGTAACAAAAATAAACTCTGTTAAAGGGTTATTTTTAGCACTAAGATTTTGTTACGTTTTGGCCTGAAACAGCTTTCAAACATCGATATTGTTTATCACTAATATTAAAACACGTTTGTTTAGGTCTTGGCAGTCATTTTGCCACCAATTTAAGGATGGTGGCAACACAATTGTAGTATTAAAATCACCCTTGGATCTTATTTCTAGGCAATTTGACACAAATAAGAACAGAATTATTGAATACGTGTAGTAATAAAATTAAAGGGGCTTTGTTTTCTTCATGTTTCATAAAGGTGACGTAAAATAGTTTTTAGTCCTTTACAACTGGATTTAAATTTTCTCTGGGACTAAATCCCGTGATGGAGCTGTATAAAAAGCTTTTGATAGCTATAAACAAAGTTATAGTAAGAAAATAAACTGCAAAACTTTAGACATAACTTGAACACAATTTGTATTGAAATAATAAAACTTTGTGTATAACTCTTAAATATGGACAAGTGGTGCAGTGCTGTAACCCAGCTAACTGGCAAAAAGTGTTGTGGAGATTGTTGGCGGTAGGCTCTATGCTCAGTTCTCTTAATACAGATTCGGCGTCAATTGTTGCCATCGACATGGTCACTAAGGCATGGTCCAGGGTGTCCATGTTGGGAAGTAGTCAGTCTTACAATTGTTACAGACTTCCGGTTGTTGTGTATGAGTATCAGGCTTGTCAATCAGCTGGATATTAGACCATACGAGTGGTTCAGATGCCATGTAAAGCTGTCGGTACCTTAGTTACCCTGGTTATTGGGGTATTAATAAATGGTCCTTTCTGAGCTCAGTCGATAAAAGTTGAACTCAGTAACAATACAACACAAGTCAGCCATACTCATCATACACACGAGTCACATTTGCCTTAAAATACGCACGAGATTTTTCGGCATCTCAAATATAATAGAAGTAATAAAGGGAAGAGAGTGTATGTAGATGGAATCTTCATCTAAACAGACAACAGTTTGCGTAACATGAAAAAGATTGTTTCAAAAACCTCCACGTCCTGAATACTTGAATGACACAAATATTTTAATCCTACGTCAAGTCTCCCTGAGGGATTAAAACTGTCCAGCTTTGAAAAATTGGAAATAAATCCTCCCGTGTATTGACTGATTGTTTGGATACAGATTATTGAATTGAAAAATAAATACATACTATAATAGAGTGTCTTTGATACTCTAAATTGATCAACGAATTATTATCAATGAACTTAATAAAAGTTTACAAAAATAATAAAGTGTTTACTACTTACTAAGTATTTTGTGAAAACACAAAATACTTCACATTAATCTAGATTTAGTTAAGCATACTACTATAAATTCAAATTATGCATTTTTCAGTAATAAACACAATCATAATATAAAAATTTCACACAGAAAATTTAGTAATTAAAATTACAGCACTTTAACATTAACTTCTTATAGTACATTAAATAATGCACATTTACAAAGCTATACCAACATTCATTAAATTATTAATGACATAAATATATTATTCGGTTTTATATTTCATGGCTTGATCTTTTAAAGATATTTCTTAAAAATAAACTACTAAATATTAATAACAGAGGAATGATAATAGACGATTTTGACCCTTGACTAAGAGTAGTCGAATATCAAATATTTATCCGCGATAACATTTTCGTTACACGAATAAATCGCATCAACTGAAACCAGAATTTCACTCTCGGATGGTAGTTATTATAGGAGGGTTTGTTACAATGTTTATCACTTTCAACTCAAGTTCAGTGAATGAGGATGAAACTTTGTTATTTTTCATAAAATACATGTATTTATAACTGAAATGTACTGGTTTTAATAACTAAGACAAGAATTATAGATTCTTTTAATATTCCATTAAATTAATTAAATTGAAGGACGTCTTTTGTATGTTGTTATCATTAGTGTAAGACACACTACATGGTACATAATATCCACAATATAATCGTAAATACGTCGTTTTGAGATATTTTACAATAAAAATATATTCATTCTAAAAAAGTACTTAAAAATCTGTTATTATACCATTCATTAGCACATTATGGATTGGAGAAAAAATTAGTCACAAAATAACAAAATAAAAAACTAACTTAAATACATAAAACTATACTTAATTATTATAAACGAATACATTAATAGTAAACATGTAACAATAAAAAAATAAAAAAACACACCTTTAATTAGATACATATGAAAGTACACACCATACTTCCACTGAACATCCAGATACAACTGTTTTGGATTAGTCGGTCATCAACATGCCTTGTTTTGAACAGGTTGGCACAAGCTTGTTGATTGATCAATATGTGGTCAGAGACAGATTAACTAAACAGACCCTTGCTCTCGTGTTGGTTGATGGCTGATTATTTACATTGGAGATTTCTTGTTTTTAATTGTTATGTACTACCGACTATATAAAATAGGACTCATTTTATATTTATATGATAGATCATTTATTTTACAATTTTACTTTTAAAGATACTTTATATAAAAAATTAATGTTGGTATAAGTTAGTATTCAACATGATATTAAACAGGCACCTGCCAACCAAATAAGCTGCAAAGTAAAGTTGCTCTCTGCAAACATTTTTGGGATTTTTTTAATTCTATAAGGCATTATTTAGGTTTGCTATTTAAGTACATATTTAAACATTGCCGTAGTGCTGTGCGGATAAACGTTCTAAAAGTACTATCACAATAAATCTGGATATTATAGTTAATTACTCTTCAGTTACATAGCGATGAAAATAAGTAAGATTTTTTAGTATTTAGAAGCTGTTTTGAAGTTGAATATGAAAATAAAAGTAATTATTTTTCTTGAGGAAAAACTATTAAATAAATGTTTTTTACAACAATATTTTTGTAGGGGGCATCTCAATTTTAATGAGTTTGTTTTATCTAAAATATCGCATCATGAATTTATACTTGACATAGCTCAACAAAGTTTTGGTACATCCTACAGACTCTAGAGCCAGGTTGATGCTCTCCGTACTACATCCGGTTTGTACCCAATCAAGTGTAGAATTGTAGAAGTTTGGCCTTTCTGCAAACTTCAGACCCACCGATGTAAACTTTATGTACATTAAGAACATGATCAGAAAGCAGAAAGCTATGTTGTACATGCTGATTAACATTACAAATAAATTATGTATGTAAAATGTTTATTTTATTTATTAGTACCACTATGTTTGTATCTAAATATGCATGTTCATTTAAGTTGTTCTGATTTTCCTTTATGTTATATTGTATGTGTTTTATTTGTGTTTATATTGTGAAATACTATTAAGAATGACGTACATTCTTAACACCACCTCACTAAATAAGGACATTTCACATTCCATTTCATTTCACTACCTCAGGTAGAAACTAGAAAGAAAGACACTATATAATTGAAAATGCATAAAATTAATGAAACAAAAATTGCGAGATAGAAAAGTTTATATTTATTTAAAGATATACAAATCTGTAACAATTCGTATTTTTACTTTTTCTGTTCACATTGCATGCTTAACATGCTTAACATGCATGCTTAACCTTCTTGCTGTCAGTGTATGGGTGGGTCAATACCACTGTCAGTGTATGGGTGAGTGGGTGGGTCAATACCACTGTATGTGTATGTTTGGGCGGGTGGGTCAATACCACTGCATGTGTATAGGTGGGCGGATGTGTAAATACTACTGTACATGTATGGGTGGGTCACACTACATCATTCTAAGCTCTTTCATTATTGGACTGAACGGTAGCAAATGCAGTGATTGGCGGTATTGGGCAGTTTATTAATCCTTGCATTTTAGATCTTTTTTCCCAAAACATAAATCTAGAACCTATGAAGAGTATTTTTGCCAAGATTCATCGTCCAAAGCCTTAACATTTTTGAGACATTATGATCAGTCTCGGTTACTTCCTGTCATATTTATAGCTTGTGTTATGAGTATCGATTGCTTTATGAGTATATCATTTGTTACATGTTCATTTGAAATATATACTGCAAGAAATTTACAATAACGGTAAATAGCGATTTTAAATTACAACTCGGGATACAATATTTTCTTTGTTATTATTTGTACCCTCATTCAATTTACAAGATTTCCTTTCATAATAAAACTACATAAATGCCACAGGCTATGTCAAGGTAGGTCACTTACATAAAACATAGACGGTAAACTCAGTGTGTAATTTAATCGTCTCTTGCAACACTTTCTGCCCGTTTCTTAAGTTTAAATTGAGTAAAAGTTGTCCAATCTTCCTGTCAGAACCACGAAGGTCCGTTTCTTCCATACACTGTGATTCGAATCGTTTTCTCTTTTCAGGACGTTACGTTGAATACAATGTTAAAAGTGTTATAGTTCCTTAATAAAAAAAAAACAAAAATAACTCTTATTTGTGATAAAAAATATATAATTTATAATAATTCTCATCATAGATGAGTATGTTTTGTACATTAAATATTTCTAATTAGTAATCCAAAAGTAAATTTCTAGAATTGAACATTGAACTGACTATAACAATATTTGAAAAAAAAGTATAATTTAATTACTGTTGTAAGGTTTTGTAAGTATTAGAAACTGAAGATTCGTTGGAACTTCTTCATTTAATTCTTAGAACAAATGTAATCAATATTTATTTAATAATAATCATACATTACAAGATCTTCTAGTCTCATTGTTAAGCTAATTTACGGCGTAAATGTTTAAAATCGTTACTAAAATAACATTTATGAAGGTTGTCATCATTTATATGACACTCGTAACAAAGGGCCTCCTATAATACACTTTATCAGAGTACCCCTGGAGGACCGTTCATCAACGGAGGTAGCTGTACATTATGTTCGTAATATTAATTAATCACACCACGTCACTATGACAATGTAGGGTAAAGCAGGGTCTCCCGAAATTACATCTTGACAGAATAACCATAGACAGCTGTCCTTATCTATCCTAAAAGTATCAAAAATTAACATTTTGTCACTTTAACAATAGTTTTTTAGTCAGCTTAGTACGTGTTGGTACATATACAGTACAAGTGAAAGTCACACATTACAAATATATTGAAATATATTTGTGTTGTGTGACGTTCACTTGTACTATACTCTACCAATGTAAAGTAGAAAAAGGGATCTCCCATAGTACATCTTGACAAAATGCCCCTAGAGAGTCGTTCATCAGTGTAGAGAGCTGCCAATATTCTCACGCTGATTGATGAAGTACCTATTCCCACCCTGACTGTGTAGAGTACCAAAGGGCTCTTCTGTGATACATCTTCAAAAATTATCCCTAGATGTATGACGACTGTTCTTCAGTGTAGAGAGCTGCCACTATTGCTCACAATGATTGATGAAGTACCTGTTCTCACTCTGACTGCGTACTGTAACAAAGGGCTCTCTTCTGATACATCTTAACAAATTACCCCTAGAGAGTCGTTCTTCAGTGTAGAGAGCTGCCAATATTGCTCACGATGATTGATGAAGTACCTGTTCTTACTCTGACTGCGTACTGTAACAAAGGGCTCTCTTCTGATACATCTTAACAAATTACCCCTAGAGAGTCGTTCTTCAGTGTAGAGAGCTGACAATATTGCTCACGATGATTGATGAAGTACCTGTTCTCACTCTGACTGCGTACTGTAACAAAGGGCTCTCTTCTGATACATCTTAACAAATTACCCCTAGAGAGTCGCTCTTCAGTGTAGAGAGCTGCCACTATTGCTCACAATGATTGATGAAGTACCTGTTCTCACTCTGACTGCGTACTGTAACAAAGGGCTCTCTTCTGATACATCTTAACAAATTACCCCGACAGAGTCGTTCTTCAATGATGTTACCACTTAAGTAACATACTGGCAAATCGAAAACTGGACATCTGCCTAAATGGTGTAAAGCTCCATAATAATGATCACCCACAATACCTGGGAGTATTGTTAGATCGCTGACGTTTAAAAGCCATCTTAAAAAAACAGAAGCTAAAATTAAAACCAGGGTAAATTTATTACATCTTATTGTCCGAACCACTTGGGGAACCAACTCACACGTTCTACCTACTAATGCTTCGTCACTAGACTATTCAGCTGCTAGATATAGTGCTCCTGTTTGGCAAAATAGTGTTCATACTAAAGCGGTAGATGTCCAACTTAATAGGGTCATGAGAGCTATTAGTGGCACTCTCATCGCAACTCCACTTCCTTGGCTACCTGTGCAATATAGCTCCTCCAGATATAAGACGTCAGGAGGCACTACTTAAAGAATTCAATAAAACCTTGAATGCCCCGAATATACCCATTATACAGGATCTCTCACGTCAGAACGGTTGCTTAAAATATCAAAACCAACCTCTACGTACTGATTTCTATTTGAGAAGATAAAACTTCACGCCCAATACCAGCTGGGCAGTAGTGTGGAACAGTTTTGATGGACGTAATACGTTCCTTATTAACGATCCGTCAATACCTGTAGGTGGGATGAACCTCCCTCGTAGGAAGTGGACACTCTTGAATCGGTTTTGAACTGGCGTTGACAGATACAATTATTGAAAGTATAAATGGGGATTGACACTAGATCCGACATGTGATTACGGGGAATCCATCCAAACAATGGAGCACATAGTTACAGAGTGACCCTGCGCTCTTTTACGAAGGGATTGGTCATCATAGAATCAGTGAGGCAGGTGTTAGATGGCTCGATTGATTGGATTTAGCTTTGTGATAGGAGATCACTTTACGTTTTATAGTCAATGAATATATAATCATAACTTTTGGAAATTTAACCAAATATACATTGCAGCTACCATTAACAAATGGTAGCTGACAACAAACCATACGATATACATATATAAAACTACTATGTTTTCATATACGATTACTTTTGAGGCATAAGAGAGTATTTTTTTCTGTGTAATTTCGAATTATAACTGATTATTTCAGAATGTGACTCTTATAATTACTGTACAGATATCTTGTATTGCATTCTTACTTTCTTTACAACAAGATCTGTTGTAGTTATAATTTTTTTCATCATACCAACGTTTTATTTTTTTGAAAAATTGTTGTTGATTTCATTATAAATTTGTTTACTAAATATTCACGCAAACACAATAGTTGAACTCATTACCAAACAAACAATTCATTAATGTCAGCTTGAAATTAAAGTCCAAGATATAACAATAGCTTAAAAAAATCAATCTAAAGCTTATAATTCCTCAAAAGAGAAACAACATCAACAATAATGAATAATGGCAAAAAATATTTTATAATATTTCATTAAACATTATTTACGTAAGTTAAAAAGTTACAGAAGTCTTAAAAAAAAAAAAAAAAAAAAAAAAAACAAACTTAAGATTGAGAATTCCCCTTTAACGTGGAAATAATATGATTGTTTTTAGGATGAGAGGACGCCAATTTTCTCTTCAATCTTACTCTGCCCATTTCCCATTGACTATGAAGCTGTTTCAGTAACTTATCATACAGAGTAAGGTTAGAAAGCAGGTCAGTAAACAGTACTGATAAAACTAACAGTCATGGCTTAATTTGAACCTGCACTATTAAGTCGTCATGCACAAAACCACTCAGCCACTGGATCTTTCATTATTAAGTTAAATTTACCTTCAAAATCAAGGAATTTTAATAGGTACTGTAAAATTATAATTGTCATCTTAGCAGTTATGTAAATAGGTTTTAAAATGAAAATTGGTCGGTAGCGTAGTTGGTTCAATCCCAGCTTCATGTGCCAAAGGTTCTCAGTTTGATCCCAATCAGAGTCAATACATTTTGAGAAGGATCAACTGATAATCACCTGCTGTTCATTTGTCATTGGGCTATTAATTAATGACACTTTCTAAGGAATAGTTGGCCTTAGTTTGTAAAAATTAGTACATTCGCTCGTCTACACTCATTCTAAATCCATATTCACCCATATCTTGACGATCGGCGTCTTATAAATAAAAAAAAAAAAATAAATAAATAAATAAATAAATAAAAAATACTGTAGTCATGTTAAGTTGTGTTTTTCTTCATAGATGTAAATTGTGTGGTACCTAGACACTAAATGTAGTTTCATTATTAAATCTAATCTAAAAACAACAATAAACTACCTTTAGCAACAAGCATACATTGTATTGCTGCAGGTGCTCAAGTATCCAGCTGTATTTGCCATTCCAAAGAACACAACAATACTATTTTCCATGCAATTATTCTCAAGTACAAGTGTTGTTATCTCATTGGCTGTTACCTTAACAAGGGTTCAACTGCGGCAATAATATTGCTCCGCATATTATTATGTGTTGTAGGGAACGTCGTATAAACTAATGGAACGGTGGAATTGGGTTTGAACCACATATTGAGATCGACAATAGTTTACAGTTAATTTCACTCAGTTTAAATTCAAGCTACAATAGTAAGAAAATTTAATATAAAAAACTTGGTTTAGATCTATAAAAAAGTTTAAATTTTAATTATCACAATGGTGGTACGAAAATTAATAGTGATTTCCATATAATAAAACCATTTCCAATAGTAATAAACACCGAAATTGGCATTTGGAACGAAATAAATGCCTCTTCAGGCTCAGCAGTGTTTTATTATTTTAAGATTGTGATGCTAACGAATTTATAATAATCGCGTGCCGATTATAATTGAAGTTTATGTTAGCTTAGGTTAGGTTAATATGATTCTGAAAACTATAATTTCAGTTTGGGGCAGCTATAGAAGTTAGACCCAATTTTTATCTACTAAGACAGTGCCAAGTATTTTACAATTATATCATATTTTGTATTTTCGATAGGGTATGTAAATTGTTGCGTACTTCCTTAACATAATCCATACTTTAAATTAAATGTTAAAGTTATTTCATATAGTTGGAAATCGGTAATGAGAAATGTTAGTTGAGTGGGGATCTACGTACATTTTTAGTTGCCCCGGTTAGTGTCTGTTCATTTCCGGTGAGATGTGGTTGCTATGTTCATATACTTTTCCAGCTACCACCTTTGGGATCGTAAATTCTGACGCTTCTCTCTGGACAGTGAGCTGAATGAATACAAGTACGAGTTATTATTAGTAAGACCTAATAAACTTAATTTTTTCTTATTTTTTGTCTATTATTTAATAACACTTTTATTAAATGAACTTGTAAAGACGCACAACAATCAATATTAATAGACATTTCATTATAAGTTGGTGTTAAATGTTGAGAAGCAAAGAAATGAAAATTGCTTTTCTTTAAACTCATCAGTTAAAATACAATTTTAACTTTATTTTAACTACAATTTACAATTCTATGAATAGTTCAAAGTAAAAAAATTCAATAAATTTCTGTTATTTTATTTGTTAATAATTACGTCGTCAAAACATTTTTGAAATTTTGCAAAGTACTGAACAAAGATTTTTAACGTGCAAATTCACAGGCAAGCAACTGGTGCAGTGTCCTGGTTTATCGACTATATCGAGTGGCAGAACATAGCGTTAACTGCCACAGGAATGCGAGTAACTGGCAATGAAATTCACAGGCAAGCAACTGGTGCAGTGTCCTGGTTTATCGACTATATCGAGTGGCAGAACATGGCGTTAAATGCCACAGGAATGCGAGTAACTGGCAATGAAATTTACAGGCAAGCAACTGGTGCAGTGTCCTGGTTTATCGACTATGTCGAGTGGCAGAACATGGCGTTAACTGCCACAGGAATGCGAGTAACTGGCAATGAAATTCACAGGCAAGCAACTGGTGCAGTGTCTGGTTTATCGACTATATCGAGTGGCAGAACATAGCGTTAACTGCCACAGGAATGCGAGTAACTGGCAATAAAATTCACAGGCAAGCAACTGGTGTAGTGTCCTGGTTTATTGACTATATCGAGTGGCAGAACATGGCGTTAACTGCCACAGGAATGCGAGTAACTGGCAATGAAATTCCTGTTTGAAAAAACCTTACAACATCATCTGGGAACTCAGAGCGGAAAGAGACATTTTTATGTGACCTAACCAGTTAATGATACTTTTAAATATACAATTATATATTTACACATAGTAAAGTTTTTATCAAAAAAATGAAACATGTCTTTGGATGGTCTAGAAGTATTTGAGAGATATTTACCCAGAACTCAGTTGAAGAATATTGCTCAAAATTGATATACAATTTTAACTATATTGTAACTTTTAAGCTAATAGAGACTTATACTATGATTATTTTATCAGATAACCTTACTTTGTTATGCACATATATACACTAAACATTCCTATATACCCTATTTATAAAATGAAATCGACGTAAAAAAAAAAAAACGGAAAAAAACAAATTCGAATCAAAACTGTTGGTATTAGGTCATTTTATAGTGATAATAAGTAACTATTATTTAAGGATGAGTTCTTAACTATCGTCTTTTTATGTATTATCATTGATTTTATACACTAATAGATCTCCCATCCAATGTTAAATTTTGAGTCTCAAAATATCAGCTGTTTTTGTGGTCCATTGTGGAGCGCTAGTGTAGTCCCATGTAAATGTAATGCAGTTTAAACCAGCTGTGGTTGTGGGCCACACAAACTAACAAAATTACTGCCACAAATATTCCCATTAGATGGTTTATCTATTGTAGGTTTATATAATCAATGGTATTATTCAATGAAATAAAATACCATGTATAAGCCAGCAAGATAAGTTTTCACAGCCTAAAAATTCCGAAATACTATTAAATTTTGTTTTATAGGTGAACTTTTTAAAATATATTCCCTGTATGTTTTAGAAAATAAATTTACGATTAGTTTAAATTTTCTAGCACTATGGGCATAATTTGTTAAAAATTAAAACCGACCCATAGAATAATCTCAAAACTGTTGAATTAGAAAATCGGTGTAGTAGTTACAGCCATTGTAAGCATACATGTTCATTGGGGGGGGGGGGGGTATTTGGGCGTTGATGTTCATTAACAGGGCTTTATGAAACTGTAATACGAATTCAAACTATCACTAAAGCCTCTATATGATGGGTCAACAAGCATTGAGGACCTCGTTCATAGAACTAATGGATTAGCCATTAGCGGTATATGCTGGTAACAGAAAGAAAGTCTTTGGAACTTGTATTAGCTATACAATAAGTAACCGCAATTAGTGAGTTAGAGGTAAAACTGATGTGTTCCTCAAATATATTTTATGAAATATACATCACTAATAATTCCCCGAAAGCAGTCTTCTATAATTGGGCTGGATAGTGAATGACTTGCGTGTTATATTTAGCGCACACAGGGGTTTAAGCAGCGGAGGGAAACTGTTATACCACTCAGCTGTCGTACAATATGGGTGTGACTGTCTCCGCCTTCAAGCGTTTAAGTTCTGCAACAGTGTTTAACTGAAACGAAAACTCTAATGAACTGTAAAACTTTCTTTAATTGATGTTTTTTGTTTCCATTATTATTCATTGTGTTATTTTTATTATTAATTGTTATTTTAATTCTAAATAATGACTTAATGTAACCGTTCTAAGCTTGATTCATCAATGTTGATCAAACCAATCAATGTTCAACGCTGCTAATGACATAGTGGGCGGGGATAGCTGATGCGCCACCAGCAGGTGGTCCACCACTATCCGAGCTGCCATTAAACATTATTTAAAGGAATGAATCGCTGAGGGAAGAGTATTTCTCTATCTCACTTCCACCAATCGGCGCATCTCTCTCACACCAGTGTATTCAGTATGTCACTTTATTAGCATCATATCTATAAATTGACATGCTGTTTATAGTAAAAACTTTACCAATAAGCAAGTATAGTAGTGAGTATTTCCGTACTAGCCAATCAGAACTTGTAAATAGATTTGTGAAGTCAACAAACAATCATAAACATGCGATGTATAAGCCAAAAGAGGTAACAGTAGATAACAAAAAAGTCAGTATTTTAAGTTATGGTAGGATAGGGGTGGCAGTAAAGTGGGCGGTCGTGAGATAACGTGACAGTTGTGGCTTTGCCGTAACGACAGAAAATATGACCAACCTTTGGTGACATAAAACTATTTGCTCAAGTTTATTCCCTTAGAGAACCTTTAGTTAAGGGTGGCAGTAATGTGGGTGGGCGTGAGATACCGTGACAATTGTGGCTTTGCCTAACGACATATATTATGACCGACCTTTGGCGATATTAAACAATTTGCTCAATTATTTATACCTAGAGAACCTATAGTTAGCAGTGGCAGTAAAGTGAGTGGGTGTGAGATACCGTAACAATTGTGGCTTAGCCTAACGACAGAAATTATGACCGACCTTTGGCGACATTAAACAATTTGCTCAATTATTTATACCTAGAAAACCTATACTTAGCAGCGGCAGTAAAGTGGGCGGGTGTGAGATACCATGACAATTGTGACTTTGCCGTAACGACAGAAAATATAACCAACCTTTGGTGACATTAAACAATTTTCTCAAGTATATTCTCTTTGTAAATTTTAGTTTGAACTGAAAATATTACTTAGTAGACTAAAGATAGTTAATAAAAAAGTAAAAAACTAATTTACATTGTTATTCTATGTCTATCTAGTCCATTGGCACTCTCATTACACTAACATAAACTCAAAAAGCCTGTGCCATCTAGTTTTAGAGTAGTGACATTATGTAGCAGCACGCTAATACATAAGTTAACTTAACTTAAGTAGCAATACACTAGAACGTAAGTAAACTACTTATCATAAATTTACTTTTTTTATGCTTAAAATAAACGTATTTGGATGTACGTTAATATTTGTTTTACTGATAAATCTTTTACATTTTTGATTTTTATGTTCTCCATCCCTTGCTTTCTACCCCCTCATCCTCATTTTTTGGTTAAAAACTGTAATAAAGATCGTGACCCTTATATAAAACAAAAAGGTATTAAAAATTAAAACAATCAATAAAAAGACTCAAAAAATGATCGTTGATTGTTGGTAGCTTAAGTAACTTTTGATATTTTTTAAGTAAATATATAAATTAAAAACAAATATTTGAGTCAAAAGCGTAACTTATCAAAAGTATCTATTCAATTGCGATATAATCATATTTATAAGAAGATATTAAATTGATATTTAATGGGGAAGCCGTCGCACAAAATGTTTCATCACTCAACTCTGTAAAAGTGAAATTCTTTCCTGAAAGTTCGTGACGTACATTCCGACTGCGTTCAACAGAAACCTGGCCGGAATTCCAATAACCTGCTAATAACATAGGAGTTGAACTTTTACCCAAGATTACAGTTCTTGAACCAAACAGGTAAATGAACTCTCCAGGTATAAACATTATACATGAGTATTTTGTACACAGGATGCTACGGGATACTTTAAAGTCTACGAATGATATTTTATGGAATAGAAATAAAGTTATTTACTTCGAGGAATATTTATATGACCAACTTAGGAGCTTTAGGTGTAAGAAAAATGTTGACAACTCCCCTCCTTAAGAAATAGAGTTATTTGGGGGTAGGTCAACATTTGGAGATAGGAAGAGTAAGTTACACTTCCCTTTAGAGATATTAAAAAAATATGAAGTATTTTGGCACACACTAGAAGTATTTATTACTTTATCAAATATGGTGATTAATAAAAGTTGGAAGTACATAAATAATAAAAAAAGAGCCCTGTTCAAAACCAATTTCCATTCAATATTGCTAGTTCACTCGTAAAAATGATCCAAGTGTCTCTCTGAGTGATCCTTTTCTTCAAGGTGTGAAGCGAGAGATATTGAATGCATTCAATCGTATATATTGGGTTTTCTCATGTGTAAAATTCCTGTCAAGATTCTTTACGTTTCTGCAACGGTTAGTCTCCATTTCTTTTTAAGTGCCTTTCAATTTGTATTTATATGAAAATTTAAATAGATATTAACAATATTTTATTACATCTTACTAAGCGTTTTTTTAATAACCACATTACCCTTGACGATTAATATAAATCCATTTACCTATAAATATGTCTTACACTCATGAAACATTCATAATTTACGAGAAATTTTGACATTAATACCCTTTTTTTGTAAAATAATGAAAAACTTGGAAGCACTACTATATTAGTGAATTGGAGCAAATTTTATAAATATTGGTTGGAAAAATATAGACCAGTACTCCCAGTTACGTATATAATAAGATGATATATTATTAAATTACGTTAAGATGACATTAAATTAGTTTATCAAATTTGAACATAGTCAACAATTTCTTTACCAACTCGAAGTAATTTTTATTTTACTATTATTTTTTTAACTTTAATTACTATTTATTACGTAGACTTCACTAAAACTATTTCCATTAATTTTAAGCGACAAATAAACATGGTTTTATGGTAATATTTTTATTTTGTACACGTTTTTCGTTAACGAATGTAACAATATTTCAATATTATTTATTAAACTCTAGTACTAGATTTAAACATTTGTTTATTAAAATATTGAAAAGTCATAACTATTTACTCTGGATGGCTGCAAATTAAAGGCTGGTAATTATTGTGTCTCTGAGGAAATGTATTATAAAATTACCTCCCTAATATGTACCAGAGCAACAAAAGTATTTAAACAAATGAGGGAACATATATGTCTTATAGCAATAGCCATACATTAATTTTCATATAAAAAGTCCAAAATAATTTATTCAACTCATACTTATAAGATTTTTTAGTAATTTATTTCAAGTGATAGGTTTATAATCTAAAATTATTTGACTTGTTCTTTGGTATAATTTAAATTATTAAAATGCTTACTTGTCAATAAAAAACAATTGACCTATTTTTATTATTTCCTGATTTAGTGTTAGTGCGTGTGAACATGAACTTTTATACACGTGTGTAAAGGATCCATCTTGTTTGAATATATTTATGTGTGTCACTACCTTCCTTGTTATTATTTATGTTATTATTTTTCTATTTCGATATAATTATTTGAATTTAAATACGTTTATTTGAAACATTATTTTATGTAAAGGAATATGTAGTGTATTGTTTCACTACTGGCTTTTTAAAGTGTATAGCTGAATGGGCGGAAACCTGCATACTACCGTACGTCTATGGGTGGGTGGGTAGGTGAATACCACCCTTTGTCTATATGTGGGTTGGTGGGCTAAGAGTCCCTTAGTCAATATAAATATGTATTTGACTATTCAAAGTGCCTCTTTGCCCATCAAAACACACACACACACACACACACACGTGCGCGCGCGCGCGCACACGCACATATTTGTAATTTTTACCGAGTACTCTTACACATCACACCAGCAGCTATAATAACCAGCTTTTTAGGGTAGCCCTCCCTGCATGGGTAACTGCGCAGTTTCGTTATTATTGAGTAGTCTAGTTATTTCTACAAGGTGCTAGAATGTCATCTAGTTTCCCTTTAGAAGGAGACAAAACCTTAGCAAAATCGCACCCAAATGAACCTAGAAGATCTCGACAGCTCCGGAATCTTCTAGAATCACAACGGTGCCTTACCCCTCAGCCGCCAAGTCAGTGTTTAACAGTGACAGTTCACGAAAAATACGGACAGTTATACACACTCGAGTGTGATTATTATAAGTATTAAAATAGTGTCTATCTAGTAACTTAAAGCTGTAGATTTCTCGTAATATCTAGGGGTTTTCTTAGTTTAGTCATCTCGTAAGCTCAGCTAATAACCCAATATAGATTGTATTGTAATTGCCATAGTAACCACAGTGGTAAGGCTGTGGTTATTGGTTATGTCTAATCTCCATCCATGTGTAATACTCATAGGTCAATTATCTGATTACAATCATTAAATAATATAGATTCCGTTCAGTAAAATTATGATTTAAAGAAACATGTTAAAACTACACTAGCAAATTAAAAAATAATATATATTTTACCTTTCGATTATATGGAAATAAGTAATGAGCTGTATAAGTATAAGTACTGGAATGGTTGAATTACTAGAGTAGAAGAAGATTAACAAATGAATATGATCAAACAGGCTTGGTCCTATATACAGATGAGTATGAAAATATTGATAATCTACAATCATTAACTGAGCCAATTAATATAAAAACAATTCTTGATTCTGTTTAATAGTGGGCAAGATTTTCAATAATAAATCGAACAATACCAAAGAAAGAAGACAAACGTAAGAGTTAAAATCTATTAATGGAAAAAAGGTAGGCCTGATTTTGACTATTCTTTAATCATTTGTGTGTTTTTTTGTTTTGTTCAAAAATTAACTCATAGTAAATACGTTGTTTATACTGATGCCTAAATACATAGATTGCTCTTGTATAAAATAGAGCAGTGAGCATAAAGTGCTGTTCTTCTAGGGAAATGATTTTTTTTTAATGAGAGCCTGATCGCCTTAAAACAATAACCTTACGCTGTCTATTCCCCATAGACTATAAATCTGCACCTTCAGAAATCTGGGATGGTAATCAGGGTCGAGGGTGTTGTGTAGGGAAGAGAACAGACTACTAGGCCTATCAGTTAGCTCAAAATCAGAACAGTATATGTGGTTCGTATTCCACGTAAATCTGTAGGCCCATTAGTTTCCCTGAATATCGGGCCAAAAATAAATTCCTTTCTTAAGGAGTAATATACCTTAGTTAATAACACTGAGTGTAATTGTTAATGTGTACTCTATTTCACCCATATTTCTAAGACCGGCGTTTCATTATTGATTGATGAATACAGGGAGTTTCAAAAAGAATGGCCCGATTTAAATAGCTATATTTATTAAATATCGTGGGCTTTACCCAAACATATTGAACATAAAAATACTCACAAATAATGAAGTTTACGAATATGTGTAAAATATGTTCAATATGTCCTGCACAGATGACATGTAGTCGATAGCTGAATTCGTCGCACACTCAACACAAATTGATCTTTAGACATTCATCTATTGACTAGGTGTCATTTGTGCTGCAAATGGAGGATATTGAACATTTTTTAGACATATTTGTAAACTTCATTCTTTTGTGAGCATTTTAATGTCCAATATGTTTTGGTAAAACCCTTGTTTGTAATAAATATAGCTATTCAAAATCGGGTAATTCTTTTTTAAACACCCTGTATTTTAAAGTTTAGAAATACAAAACCGTAACCTAAGGTTCCATTATTGACATTTACTACCATCACACCACAATGCTAAAACATTTCAGTTCCTAGTTAAAATCATGGATAGTAATTTTTGTCAAAAAATTTGTGGACTTCGAATCTTATTTTTCAATAATTAATTGTGTTATATCACTGAGCATGTGGTTTCTGACAGAATCATGACACTATTTTTGTTTTGATAATAACATTACCTACTAAGTAGATGAAGTAAAGAAATCTGTTTTACAAATCTTAAGCTTATTAAAATTTGTATTTACAAGTGACTAAAATCACCAGCTATGAAATAAGTTATTTTAAACTAATTCAAAAGAATGGTATTTGCTATTTTCTCGAAGAGTTACTTTTATAAACAAACTCGAGTTATCTATCACTTGTAACGTACATAACCTAACATTGCTCCTCTGTTACCTTGATAGTCAATCTTAATTCTACTGTACTTAGTCACTTACCGATATTACTATTGCACTACGTGGTCGATGTTCTGGTATGTAGAAGCTTGCATATTATGCTGTGAGTGTCCAGTCTGGCATGTGACACATGTATCCTAGACTGTTTCATGTTCGAGCATGTAATCTACCCTCTCGCAACCCATTGCTTCCTATACAGGCATGTAACAATTGTAGGCCCGTTACTAAAGAAAGTCTGTCATAATGTTCTCAAATCGTTTATTTGACTTATACCTTTACTCACAGCAATTGCAAAAGTATACAAGAAAAGTGTCACTTAATATGTAGGTAAATATTAAAGTGTTTTTTAAAAATATTATAGAAATTACCTGGAAATATGTCATGAGACAAAAAGATTATTTCATTTCATAATATTTTGATAGATATTATAAAAAGTAATAAATAGCAATTCACAGAACCACCAAGTAATTAAATTGCATTAAAAAATTTTTCATAACTACATTAAATTATAAAAAGCACATTTTGAATTTATGAAAATAAAAAACTCATTTTATAACACTGTAAAATATTTTATTATTGATTTAAAATAGTTTATCCTATTTAATATTTTAACTTCCGAGACATCATTATTATGATACTCGTATTTATTGTGATAAAAATTACAGTAATTAGTATGTTGTTTATAAATTTTAATCCGTAGAGTGGATTTGCTATAGAATGTTTCTGTTTTGTTTAACCTAGTTGGAATGTAGTATTTAAATAACTTCAAGAACGCTTATTACTTTAATTGGTGGCACAAAATAATTCAATATGTTTTATTTTACCTTTGAGTTGTTTCGTAGTGCATATCAATTGCTTAAAAAATTTGATCTAATTTTATCAATGATCAGTTTTATATTTATTTTGTCTGAAGACAGAATTATACTTTAACACCTGATCAGATATTCTAATAGCATTATGAGGCTATATAAAAAAATTGTATGTTTTGAATAACTATTAAATTATTTGTGTACAACTCAATTCACTACTATATTGTGTTAACTGTGAAGTGTTATTAATACTGATAGAAGAGACAGAAAAACAAGTCAATGTTTGCACAACATATTAAACACACAGAGTACAGTATTTTAAATAGTTTTTGTGATTTTATATCATTCTTATCTCAGGACACTACTATATTAATCATTTAATATCTCATTTACTCTTATAAGTACATAAATATCCTGAGCGTTACATTTATGTAAACCTTTAAGTTTTCTTACTTGCTAGAGTGGATTTATTATAAGTAATGCAACATATAATGGATATCATGTGATATGCATATGAAATAAATAACAATAAAATTATATTTTATAGAGAAATACATTAATATCGGGTTAGAGCTTTAAGAAACAACACTATGTAATGTTTAAGTTATAGGATACACGTTAATATTATATGTAAATTAAATTAAGTTAGGCGTGTTACCAAATCATTCTTCAATAGCTCAAGATAAGAATGTGATATGTCTAGATGCATTCTTGTGAAATTATAAAAATAAGAAATAAATATTACATATGAAATGAAAGAATCATTAAATAAATTAGTTTTTAATAATAGTTTGTAAAAATAACTTATGAGCCTTGATTATTCTAAAAATTTCTGTGAGTAAAAAGGACCTTAGCTATCATGAACTTCTCTGATGGAAGGAATCCCTCCTCTTGGGTTGTACAACCAAACATCAGAGCAAGGCTACAAATAACCTCTCTGTTCGAAGAAATCCCTCATCTAGGGTTGTATAACCAAACATTAGAGCAAGGCTAAAAATAACCTCTCTGATCGAAGAAATCCCTCATCTAGGGTTGTACAACCAAACATTAGAGCAAGGCTACAAATAACCTCTCTGATCGAAGAAATCCCTCATCTAGGGTTGTACAACCAAACATTACAGCAATGCTACAAATAACCTTCCTGATCGAAGGAATCCCTCCTCTAGGTTGTACAACTAAACATCAGAGCAAGGCTACAAATAACCTCTCTGATCGAAGGAATCCCTCCTCTAGGGTTGTACAACCAAACCTCAGAGCAAGGTGCCAACTGACAACAGTTGGTTTCTATGCATTAGGCCACACCAAAAGGATGTTGGTACGTGGACCAGATGGTCTCCATGTGTGCTGTTTCGATGTTGTTTCGTCTCATCAGGTGTAAATAGGCGAGAGTTTTAAACTCACCATTACACTACAGCAAACGGAGTTGATGTCATATATTGTCTTCATTTTCTTGAAGTAATTATTGACATACAGTTCCATTAGAGTGGATGACGGAGAATAAACTCAACGTTCTTATCAGAGCAAGGCTACAAATAACCTCCCTGATCGAAGGTATCCCTCCTCTAGGGTTGTACAGCCAAACATCAGCGCAAGGCTACAAAGAACCTCCCTGATCGAAGGTATCCCTCCTCTAGGGTTGTACAACCAAACATGAGAGCAAGGCTATAAAGAACTTCTTTGATCGAAGGAATCCCTCCTCTAGGGTTGTACAACCAAACATGAGAGCAAGGCTAAAAAGAACCTCCCTGATCGAAGGAATCCCTCCTCTTGTTGTACAACCAAACATCAGCGCAAGGCTACAAAGTACCTCCCTGATCGAAGGTATCCCTCCTCTAGGGTTGTACAACCAAACATCAGCGCAAGGCTACAAAGTACATCCCTGATCGAAGGTATCCCTCCTCTAGGGTTGTACAACCAAACATCAGCGCAAGGCTACAAAGTACCTCTCTGATCGAAGGAATCTCTCCTCTAGGGTTGTACACCCAAACATGAGAGCAAGGCTATAAAGAACCTCTTTGATCGAAGGAATCCCTCCTCTAGGGTTGTAAAACCAAACATCAGCGCAAGGCTACAAAGTACCTCTCTGATCGAAGGAATCCCTCCTCTTGTTGTACAACCAAACATCAGCGCAAGGCTACAAAGAACCTTTCTGATTGAAGTATACTCTTCTCTAGGGTTCTATAATTTAAGTATAAGGACTGAGCTACCATAACCTACTCTTGAAGAAATATTTTATCCCGCAATTTTGTACAACCAAATATTATGGCAAGGCTACCACGACTTCTCTAAAAGATTCTACAGTTGCAAAATCAAACATCAGGGCTAGGCTACCAATAAACTATCTTATAGATACCTTATCCACCTCTAGGGATTGAGTACTAAGAACTTCTCTGAAACATCCTCTAATTGGATTGTAACATCCAACTTCATGGCTGCAATACCATGAATATCTACTATAGAAGTCTTCTAGGACTGTATTATCAATAATCAACCATTAGGAAGCAGATGTTTGTTTTTGGGTAAATAATCAAGCATCAAGGCTAACACACATGTTTCTTTGTTTAAGTCGTAATACTTGTTCTGCTATACGGATTACTAAGTAATTAAATAAAAAAAATATATTTTAAAGTTGAGGTAACAAAAATGTTACAGTGAAAATAAGAATATTTCAATATTTAGGATCTTAAAAAAAGTAAAAAAGAATGGAATTCGTCAAAGAAAACATAAACGCTTAATTTAATATTATGAATGCAGGAACAGTAAAAGAAACACGAACGTAACAATTACAAATGTCATTATGTCTATAAGTTTACTAAAGTACAATACATATCTGTATTCTGCCTAAAATTTCCCAAAGAACCCTTCCCGAACGTGCAAATATGTTTTTTTTTAGTAGTTATTAAAATACATAATTAAGATGTATATAATACGTTGTTGTTGATACAATTAAAGAGGCTACGTAAAAGTAACAAGAGTTGGCAGGTCTGGCACAAAACAATACTAACTAAATAATTTAATACACGTTGACGAGTAATTTGAGACTTGTATGTTACGAAATGTAATATACAGGACTAACACATGTGTACATATATTGGCTACTTGTCCAGGAGCAGATGGTGCAGGAGTGAATATTGCGTACAATACAGGACATAACATGGAGTTGCCTTGTTACCCTCAGGATAGAAACAACATTAACGATGCTTTGGGTGGAATTGGTTTTAAATAGACACTAAGATTTAATACAGAATAACTATATATACATAAATAATTTAATACGATTAAATACAGAAGAACTATACATACCTAAATAATTCAATAAGCATCCTTTTTAGAACTGTGGTTGGTCTAGGACAGTAGCATGAGGCTTCGTATTGAAACTTTAATTGTTAAGCATTTAAATAAAAATGTATACAGGGTGTTATAAAAAAGGTGTTCTGACTAGTTATTTTAGGATTTTACTCATGATTTAGGGAAAGAAATCAAGGCTAATGTTTTTTCTAATTCCATTTCTTTATTTTTGTAAAAAAAATTGAATTAATCAATAACTTTATCTAACTGACTTGATAGTTTGCATTATACTTTACATCACCATTTTTTAAGTATAAATATATCCACTGATTATCATTTAGTCATTTAAAACCTAGGTAATTTAAAATTTTAATTAATATTATAATGTAAACGAAAATTGGTTAAACATTTTAAATAAAATATTATTTTTAAATATTATTTTTTAATAATATTTAGATAAAATGCTACACAACATATATAACCCGACGGGGGGGTGGTTTCTGTTTATTAATGTTAATGTAAAGAAGACTGAAACATGTTAAGTCAGTTGGTCAAACCGTCCTTGAGTTGTCAATGTTATTTAGTCATTCTTATAAATTGTTTTTACTTTCGGAAATATGTTCATTCATATTAATAGATTTCATTGTTAGTTGCTTAAAATCTATTTGATTTAAAATAAATTGTACTAATAATGAATATAAAACATTAATTATACTATACATATTGGCCATTATTAGTTCAAATATAATATTCATAAATTATTTTCATATATTATAATATTTTTGCAACAGTATGAGTATTACTAGGTTATATATTTGGTTTGAGGCCAACATGAGATGTAAAGAATGAAGTTCTAGCAACCAATAACTAAAACTCATCATTCCTTTATTCTTGAAGTTTTATAAGATTAACTTTTCTTATAATACGTATATAAATTAACTCGTAAAAAGTATATTTTGTTTATAATATTGTAAATTATTGGCATAAATAATATATACAATTAATTCAATTATATACAACAATATAACAAGTTCAACAGGTTTATGGTGCGGCTGCATTATTTCTGAAAACTATTTAAGATTTTTCGGTGTAAATTAACAGCAATATTTTAGTTCTTTTACAGATTTTTCGGAGTTGCCGAAGCTAAGGGACTAAGGCGGTGGTTCGCCACACAGTCGGTCCGAGTTCGCCACACAGTCGGTCCGAGTTCGCCACACAGTTGGTCCGAGTTCGCCACACAGTTGGTCCGAGTTCGCCACACAGTTGGTCCGAGTTCGATTCCCGATGTGATCATAATAGTTTTTATCACTGAGCCGCTCCCATGGTTTGGAAGTCACGTTAAGCCGTTGGTCCAGCGAGCCTACAGAACCAAACATTTATTCATCTAAGTAGATAAGGAGAATCGTGTGTTAATTTTGCTTGAGTTGTTACATAATTTATTGCCAGGTAGTTAATTTTCTCGATAAAGATTTAGCACACATTTTAAGTTGACACATTGTATGGAGACTAATTTACAAATAATCAATATCTTAAAATTGGAGTCATGTTGAAAAAGGTTTACCTGCAGGTGTTTTGCATTGTATTCCTTGCATTGTACAGTTTATAAAGATACTGCCTTCCCACTTAGGGTGCTTAAGCCCCTTGTTCCTAATCATGAAAACAAAAGCTCTTTAAGGTCATGTGCCTTTGTCAAAAGAGCTTATGTGTTGAACTTTTGCAAAAGTTTAGAAACAAAGGAATTTACCATTTAATTTTTAGCTTTTAAACACCTTATATATTTATGTTATATCTCCTAGAAATGTCATGAATTTTGAATACAGTTTAACGAATATTCAAATTATTCTTTTATAAATACAAGGTGTATTATACTTTTGAAGATACAAGGCAATAGAAATTTTTTAAAAAGGAACGTGCTTTTTATAAAAGGTACAGCCAAATTTTAAGAAACCATCTTTATAACTAAAACTATTTGCAATTAATATCCTTTGTTTACATATAACTTACAAAGGTAACAGGGAGACCAATAATGGTACTGTTATTATTAAGTAACCATAAAAACACGTTTACATAAATGTGGTAGTTTTACTGACCACAGTCCACAGTATGTATGTGGTTGAGCTGACACAAGAATCGCAGTTTGTAGTACAAACTATTCCTTGGTATTTCCAGTTGGTTAAATAACATACCGAAAAACTACACTAATCTGGATTTGCATTTCAAATATTCCCAGTTTACTAGCATTCATAAATTTAAAAAATGTTATTTAGTAATTAAACATGGCCGTACAAATATTGAATAATTTTCCTTTAAAATCAAAAGGACTGTTAATGATTAATTTTATGATTATAGATTTTATATAAACACTACTCCTCTTCACGCTCCGTTTAACATACATTTATTATCATTCACAACAATTATTTAATATGCAAAATGATTTTACACCTATTCACTTTCACCAGTCACAAACCATCTTCACAAAAGTTCTTTATATGAAAACTTGGACAGAGGAATCCGCGGAGTTGGTGAAACAATAAGGTAACCGTGAAAAAGATTACCTTGAACAAGGAACGGTAAATTGAAAAACTTAGTGACTGCCATAGATTTACTTTAAGGCTTGACATTTTACATCATTTACAATCAATCAATTCAATTTAGTAGTTAGAGAAATTATAAAATATGACAGTCTTAATCCACATAACTGTGGTTATTTCTAAACTAAAAATGTATTCCTTTACTTAAAAAATACTAGTGTTATTGAGTATTTAATCAACATATGATATTTCGTTAAAGACAAAAACCAATAGTTAAAAGATTAGGAACTTTTCTGTTAATGCACTAAATAATGTTTGGTTATGTTGGGTTTATTTAGGTTATGTTAGGTTTAGTGAAGTTATGTTATGTTTGGTTAGGTTATGTTAGGTTTGGTTATGTTATTTTTATTGACGTTATGTTATGTTAATTTATAAAAGCATAAAAAGCCTAACCGGAAAAGAACGATATTCAGTAAACCTTAATATAATACATCTCCCGAACTCTTTTCGGGTATTTACTTTTCATTGAAATATTTCCCAGACTTATACATGTTTCTAAATTCTAAATTGCTTTACATGCTGCCAACTGAAAATGCTGTTGAATTCCACTTAACATGCTGCTAAACTGCAGTAATTTTAATGTAATACTGCTGACCTACAGTTTTTTACATTCTGCTCAAGCCAACTTAAACTTACATGTTGATATGTCCAATTTAAATTTCCCTGCTGCAGCTTCCCAATTAACTCTAACTGCTGCTGAATCCCAATTAAATTTTCGTGCTAACGAATTCCAATTGACTTTGCACGCTGCTGAGTCCCAGTTAACGTGTCATGCTGCTAAACTTAGTTGAAGTTGAATGTCTTAGTTATTGTGTGATATGAACGTGGAATATACATGCTCTCCTTGGATCTGCCCGTCGTATTTCATCTCACTACTAGTGTTTGCTGTTCCAATCTTTCCTCTACCAATCTACCCTTGATCAAATAAATCACGCATACTACCTATCTTCCTATCGTCTATCACTTGGTCTATATATAAATGTTAGAATTTTGTATAATCAAACAGTAAATATACTGCTCTACTTCTAGAAATATTATTATTTCGAGGACGTGTTAATGGAAGTATTCTCTCTGAGTGTGTGATTTGGTTATAGTAACTTAGCAGTAAATAATACACTAGTGTTTACTCATATTATTATACTAGAAAATACGTTTTTAGAGGTTAAAAGTGAAAAATACATGAAAATGGAAAGAACAGGTGAGTCATTATGACGTTATGAGATAGTTTGAGCTTAGACTAGCTTAATTTATATAATGTAATCTAGATAAATGTAGTTCTTTGAACATGATATTTTCAGTTGAAAGTAATCTTGTAACAATATAAATTTGATGTTTTATTACTATCATTTAAGTATTAGTGAAGGAGATTATGTATTTATTAGATATTTACGTCTGTCATAAAACAAAGCACGAATAAACATTTATTTCTCATAATATTTACACATTTAAAACATTCTTTTCTACATGATCCATTTGAATATTTTATCTGACAGTTAAAATATTTATAAATTAGTTTACAAAATAATCAGAGTCTAGTATCAATAAAATACAAATCACAACGAGTGACTATCGTTATACAATGTACACATTTAATATAAGGAGGGACATGTTTGTCATTATCTTTGTCTTACACTGTAACTAGGAAAAACAATATATATGTATTTAGGCATGATTATATTATTTTAAATCGATACAAAATGTCAATAAATAAAATATTTTACTTTACGTATTGAATTTAACGAAAACTAATACTAATTCACTTAATACTAAGAAATATAGTTAAAAAGTCAGAGATATTATATAAAATATGTATTTTTAATAAAACGAAACATATTTAATTTATGTAAAAATTATCTATATGTATATTTAGACGTATAGGCTTCTCCATCTTTATAAAATAAATATTTTTGTTAACAAAATTATGAACTTGCCAACCGAACACAAACAACAGATTATGGACCCATGTTACGAGGTAGATCATTAATTAAAGCTGCCCAAAAGTGGCAACGTAGAGTATTTATTATGTATAAAGGCCTTTAATAAGGACTTTGCATAACCCGGCGTTCCAATTAGGTGCTTTGCAGCCCGAGCCTGGTGACATTTCTAACCAGAATATCTTCTTTAGCAATGAAAAGTCTTAAAATTTACGTAATGAAAACTGAGAAAAATCATTTTTATCTTAATAGCAGTTATTTTTTTTATCTGTTCTCACCTAAGTCGTTTATAATTTGGTTAAATTTAAAATATTTTATGATTTTTAAATAGCCTTACCCCCACAGGCACACCTGGCTTTATATATAAATCTTCTTAAAGAGTTTACAAGCATACGTTATTAGAGTTGTCATACTTATACTACAAGCATACGTTATTAGAGTTGTCATACTTATACTACAAGCATACGTTATTAGAGTTGTCATACTTATACTACAAGCATACGTTATTAGAGTTGTCATACATATCCTACAAGCATACGTTATTAGAGTTGTCATACATATACTACAAGCATACGTTATTAGAGTTGTCATACATATACTACAAGCATACGTTATTAGAGTTGTCATACATATACTACAAGCATACGTTATTAGAGTTGTCATACATATACTACAAGCATACGTTATTAGAGTTGTCATACTTATACTACAAGCATACGTTATTAGAGTGGTCATACATATACTACAAGCATACGTTATTAGAATTGTCATACTTATACTACAAGCATACGTTATTAGAGTTGTCATACATATACTACAAGCATACGTTATTAGAGTTGTCATACATATACTACAAGCATACGTTATTAGAGTTGTCATACATATACTACAAGCATACGTTATTAGAGTTGTCATACATATACTACAAGCATACGTTATTAGAGTTGTCATACATATACTACAAGCATACGTTATTAGAGTTGTCATACATATACTACAAGCATACGTTATTAGAGTTGTCATACATATACTACAAGCATACGTTATTAGAGTTGTCATACATATACTACAAGCATACGTTATTAGAGTTGTCATATATATACTACAAGCATACGTTATTAGAGTTGTCATACATATACTACAAGCATACGTTATTAGAGTTGTCATACTTATACTACAAGCATATTATCAAATACTAACATTTAATTAGCAGTACTTAGATTCGTTATAAATATTAGTTCATAAAATGTTCAATGTTTATGTCTTTATTGAAACACTTAAAATTTTAATCAGATCTTTATTTCGCTGTAGATTGGAGTTTGCATCTATAGTTTGGTCCCAATCAACTCAGCTATATTGTGAAATGAGCTCGTACTGCCACTCATGCTAACTCCTTTCTAAATTTTACAATCACATTATTTAGTTCCATAGCTGGTAGTGTAAATGTGTACATGTCACAGGTAGTCTTCAGAGCAACATGTAAAGACTTGATACGTTGAAGGGTTGCTGGAATAGTAAAATTTCTA
This sequence comes from Stictocephala bisonia, assembly GCA_035578905.1. Classification (NCBI taxonomy): domain Eukaryota; kingdom Metazoa; phylum Arthropoda; class Insecta; order Hemiptera; family Membracidae; genus Stictocephala; species Stictocephala bisonia. The sequence goes on from JAQJVL010000289.1 coordinate 201,808, forward strand.
AACCTCTAATAATTGAAATATTTAAATTTGTTTCTTTAATTTTTTAAAATTAATGTATTTAAAGAAGCATTGTTTGGAAGAGTAAAGAGTTTCTAATCCTTTAATTTTAAAAATTAAGTATCGTTATTTCTGTACAGGCATGGAGGACTTAATCAACAAATTTTTTTTTCATGCGGCCCCATAATTGGGCCCTTGGTCTGTTGGGGTCGCAGTTGTTTTTCACACGTTTTAGTATGTATGTTTTCTTTTGTTTGTTTTGTTTTTTGAATATATCTGTTTGAATACAAACAAATCTTATGTTTAATAATTTAGCCTGAATCTGGTTGTATTTAAACTGTATTATATATTATTGTACTATAACCAAGAATGTATTATATAATTTGGAGAATACTTTATTTAGACGCTTAAGTTATAGTTGTGTTTCTTCAGTTATTTTAAGGTTTTATTTATCATAAATTGTCCCTTTTTATTGTGATTATAAATTTTGCCTGTGAGACTAAACTATGCCTGTGAAAACAATAAATACATTTATTATTATTACTTAATTGTACACTTTAATGGAAGAAAACTAAAAAGAGGAAACTAAGGTTGAAGAAGAGGACTTTTTGCTCATACATTATAAAATGTATCGTTTATAGTAACGGACTATAATTTTCCACATTGATCTGTACAGTTGGATATATTCCAAAGGAAGTGATACAGATTATATGTCTTAGAGTTCATGACCTATCATTATTGTTTATTTGTCACATTGATCCGTACAGTTGGATATATTCCAAAGGAAGTGATACAGATTATATGTCTTAGAGTTCATGACCTATCATTATTGTTTATTTGTCACATTGATCCGTACAGTTGGATATATTCCAAAGGAAGTGATACAGATTATATGTCTTAGAGTTCATGACCTATCATTATTGTTTATTTGTCACATTGATCCGTACAGTTGGATATATTCCAAAGGAAGTGATACAGATTATATGTCTTAGAGTTCATGACCTATCATTATTGTTTATTTGTCACATTGATCCGTACAGTTGGATATATTCCAAAGGAAGTGATACAGATTATATGTCTTAGAGTTCATGACCTATCATTATTGTTTATTTGTCACACTGATCCATACAGTTGGATATATTCCAAAGGAAGTGATACAGATTATATGTCTTAGAGTTCATGTTTATTTGTCCTATCATTATTGTTTATTTGTCACATTGATCCGTACAGTTGGATATATTCCAAAGGAAGTGATACAGATTATATGTCTTAGAGTTCATGACCTATCATTATTGTTTATTTGTCACATTGATCCGTACAGTTGGATATATTCCAAAGGAAGTGACAGATTATATGTCTTAGAGTTCATGACCTATCATTATTGTTTATTTTTACACAATAGAAACACAGAACTCCTAACTTTCAACTTTCTTTTTTGAAATTAAGAGATTGCATCGTTATAATTGTATAAACATTACTTCAAGAAGAAAATAATTATTTATTTGTAATTTGCAGGATTAGACTGATATACCTCTGCAGTGTATTAGTGGGCTGGTGGGTCAATACTTTTGCAGCGTTTAGGTGGGTGGGTGGGCAAATACCTCTGCAGTGTATAGGTGGGTGTGTGGGTAAATACCTCTGCAGTGTATGGGTGAGCGGGTGGGTTAATACCTCTGCAGTGTATGGCTGGGCGGATTGGTCAATATATCTGCAGTGTATGGGTGGGTGTGTGGGTCAATACTTAGATGGTGTATGGTTGATCAATTCCTATAAATGAGCAGTATTGAGGACTTTCAAGAACAATATTATATAATTTTTCCCTATGATTTAAAAACTATCCCTTTAAGTCTGAAACCTTTTGTATGGAAGAAGTAATTAGTATGTTTTAGGCATAACAATGTTCCTCATTTAATCTTAGCTCATGGTAAAAAGAGACATTATGTTTATTGTAACTGAAATATACTGTTTTATATAATATATATCTATAGGTTCAGCTTGTAGATGAATATACCAATGAATTGCTCAAACAGTTTTATCCTGGAATTATAATGTTTCTTTTGTGTAAAAATAAATATAGTAAATAACACTATTCAATAAATGTTATATATAAAAACGATAATTAATAACTATACCAATTTTGCATATCACTAAAACTATGTTTTGATTGTTTTCAGTTCTTAAACAGGTTTTGAATAATAATTGCATCCAGTGACATCTTGTACAAGTTATAGCTTAAGACCAATTTATAAAATTATTAGTGACATGATTGGCAAATGTGCATAAAGAATTGACGATTACTTTAAATATCTTCATTTATGATCTGATTAGTATACAATTGAACACACTCTCCATTAATACGACAGAAGAGCTTTATATGGTATTTATTAATTCTTAAGACGCCGGTCGTCAAGATATGGGCGAATATGGATTTCGAATTTGTGTGATTAGTGTAGATAAAAGAATATAGTCATTGCTACAAATTAAGGCAGACTATTCCTTAGAAAGTGTCATTAATTAATACCCCAATGACAAATGAACAGCCGGTGGTTATCAGCTGATCCCTTCCAAAATGTGTTACGACTCTGATTAAGATTGAACTGAGAACCTTAGATACCTTGGTGGATAGTGTACACTCTGAGAGTTGTTTGCTGTAAGTCAATAACTGTATATATTGAATGTTTTTTCACTGTTATCCTTAAATATATGCAAAACTAACTTACCCGTCTTAAACGAAGAACTAGCTATGATTATACTCCCACCACTAAACGATTCCGATCCCGCACCTCATTTCCCTTTTCCAACTTCTATTTCTTCCGCATAGGTTCGTCAAATTGCATTTCGTATTCCACACTTATGAGGCTCTTTCTTCCTTAGACATTCCATGGATAAAGCCTTCAAGTAACAGATTCAACGCGTACTTACTTGCAAGCCGACAACTTCCAATAAGGTAACGATAATTACCACCAGCAAGCCAAACTGTAGTAGGCCCCTAAATCTAGCGATAGCGGTTTGGCCCACTGTAACAATAAGACGATCGTCTATGGCGTCGCCGTAGTCTGAACGTGTTGTCTTCGGCCTTTACTGGAGGTCTATTTATTACTTGATTACAGTTACCCAGTTAACGATAACTGCTTCGATTAGTAGTACCATCTATCACACATGCTCGTTTCCTGTTAACCCAAAGCCGATGAATTGCCGCAGCCACCTCCTGTAATGTCCTAGTACATAAGTACAACCTCTTTGATCAAACATTAATATATGTATTTGATGATTTACTAACTTTCCTGAAATTTCCTGTAAGTAACATTAACTTTAGTTTATTTATTATTCATTATTCATTTATAATACGCCGATCGTCAAGATAAGCGACGAATATAAGGGGCGAGTGAGTGTGATGAGTGTAAATGAATGAGTGTAGCCATTGTTACTAACTAAGTCAAATGTTCCTTAGAATGAACTTCTAGTAATAACCCAATAACCAGGCAAACTAAGGGACCTACAGCTCTACGTGGAATCCGAACCACGTATCGTTGGTCTTATTTTAACCTGCCAAGAATGACAATAATTTTTCTCCCCTACTCAACATATGAACCTTGACCGCCATCCGACATGGACACCTCAGAATTCTCTAATAGTGTCCACGTCGATGGAAACAAGTTAGCGGACGCCGAGTCTGTATTAAGAACACTAAGCATAGAGCCTAGCCTACAGTCTTCTCAACACTTTGTCTCCAAGTAGCGGGTTACAGCACTGCACCACTAGTTGAGGTTAATTCTATGGTGATTGTTCAACTATATTAAAAAAGTAAATATATTAAGTAATATTTGGAATATACAGAAGTAAGTGCACCGATATTTCTATATTACAGCGTATCAATAATATAAAATAAGAAGTATCTGTAAAAAATAGTTTCATTTAAACTAACCTCACTTTTCTCTCAAGGTTATGGTTTATAAGAGAGTAAAGTATTGCGTTATAAAGTAATTAATTTCATTCCAAAATGAAGGAAATTCCCAGATGATTTCTGTCTACAATCTTTGAACAGATAATTTCTAATTAAAACTCCAGTTGGGAAAATATTTGATCTAAGTCACTGCTGGCTCCAGCATGGTGTTATCTTAGGATTAATTAACTTCTTTAATTGCACTCATTAGTTGGTGGCTTTACCAAATTAAAGAAGTTATCTTTTATTTGTACTGAAACTGTTAATTAAGCTATTTGTATATGCATTTTGTACATCAATTAAATAATACAGTTTATTTATGCTCAGTTACAGTGTATTATGTGTTTGTTTTTTTTTAATGAAAAGGATATTATCCTAAACGACTTTTTAGGACATGTTCTGATTCATTATATGACTATTCTATCTGACTCTAAATTATATTCAATAGCAACATAGTTTATTTGTTAAGAACAAATGACGGTAAAATTATTAAAGGTAAAACTAATTCTTCATTTCTCATTAGGAAATAAAAAAACTATCTCTTTTTGAACTTTTTATCACATAATATGAGATCATTTATATGTATTAAGACATTCTAATGTATTATAAACAAGTAATTGATAATTTTATTTAAATGAAGTACTACTATAATAAATACTGACAAATAACCTGTGGTTTTGTTCCTTCAAATTCCATAACATTATATACAAAAATAAAAATAATCAGAACGTCACACAATAAAGTTATATTTAATATGCACAAGAGGGTAGACTTCTCTCGGTACAAACAAAAAATATTTGATTGATTTTAGTAAATCATTTTACAGCTTCAGACCAAAGAATACTTGAACTAATTAATTAATCCGAGTACACTCCAGCTAAATAAATGTTATCAAGTAAAATGTACGTAAGTATTTGGCCCATATCCAAGAAACTTTGCCACGTACAGTAAAAATGGTTTTTGTTGTTCAAAGCACTTCTTCACGTTTATTTTCCCATCTTCGTAACCTTTGATGGATTAACTTCCATTGATGACAAGTCAGCCTTCGTAAAAAATTGATCAACTTTCTCATTTTCCTCAATATTTAGTCGATTGGATTATTCAGGTAAATCCGGGACGTCATCAATATACCTTCCGTCTGTCAACTTCACCAACACATTGCTGGATACGATCGTCTCTAGAGGTTGTGGACGGAACCTCACACCTCCTTCTAAGTAATGCTGCCATCTTTGGATGGCTCTCTTACCAAACTGTCAAAGGATCATTATGAATTCATTAATCAAATAGATTTTTCCACTGTAGTTAAGTATCATCAAATATATCTCTATATAGACTTTATAAATCAGTCACTCGTTGGAATAAATTTATAATGTGAAACGTTTCGTAAGTTCGTAATCTCTACTTAAACGTAATTTTTTAATGAAGGATTAAACGTAATTTTTTAATCAGAGAGTTTATTTTTGAAATAACAATAACTGCTGTGTGGGAATAATCTCACAATATTTACAGCTGATTTAAAATTATTATTACTCATCAGAATACAACTCTAATGGGGTTTTAACAATGATTTTAAAATAATTCAGAGTAGTTTGGATTAAAACACAGTGAGCTGAAGTAAATCCACTACAATGCTGCATTCCATAAATCCTCATATAGACACGTTTGTTTTATCGGATCTCCGCAGCGTTAGTTAGTAAATCTCTAGAGAAAACGAAGAAATGTTTCCTTGTTAATAACGTTGTAAAAGTATGTTTTTTATTCAATAAAACTTTATCCAACCGTTTATATATTATTAACACGCCGATTGTAGAGATAATAAGAGGTGAACAAGTATAACGAGTGTAAATGATTGAGTGTAGTCATTTTTACTTAAGTCAGCTGTTACTTGATAGAGTCATTTAATAATAGCCAAATAGTCAGGGCAACTAGGAAACGTATAGCTTTACGTGGAATAAGAACCACGAAAAATTTAACTGTATTTCATCTAATTGACAAGCCTGACATTTAGTTCCCTTCCTCACACAACGTCCGTACCCTACCCATGTCTGAAAACCCCAGAAATCCCCGGTAGTATCCTCGTCAATAACAATCATTTAGTGGCCACAGTGTCTTTTTTTAAGAATACCAAGCGTAAAACCTATCGCCTACAATCTCCTTAACACTATGTCCCCAAGCAGCCGGGATACAGCACTACATCTCTAGTGCTGACATTATAATAACCGTTTTTGTTTAGAATTAATATTAAATTTGAAAGTAACCCAGTCGACTTACTTTTACTAATTTTTTAATAATAAACATAATGCACTGTACATGTTTGTTTAATTAATATTTATCGTTTATATTATTATTAATTGAGATATTGTTATTACTAACTGTTATCGTATTGGACACACCATTAATTACTTAGTGAAAGGGGCATGGTATTGCAATGTCAGACCACAGCCTACATCATCTTAATTGCTATGATAACTTTTTAATTTAATAACACAATGGAGAGGTAGCTCTCTATCTTACTTCCACTACTTACAGCACCTCTTTTACATTGGTGGTTTCAATAGGCCACATTCTGAGCGGCCGATTAATATGTACTAGTTTTAATGGTTTCCATGAAATATATATATATATATATATATATATATATATATATATATATATATATATATATATATATATATATATATATATATATAATATTAGTTTATATCAATTATTTTAAACTTGTCAATAATTATATGTTTAATTAAAAAATATTGAAATATAATTAAACATACGCAGATGGTTTTAGTCTACCACAACTGTTAATAAGTTATAAGTAATAAAACTCTGATTAAACAAATTTACAAGGACTCTGTTAATTTCAGTCTGGTATTATCTTAAGACTTAATTAACTTGTGTAATTTGTGATATCTGGTTGTTGAATTAACTAATTAGTGAAACCTTCTCTTAATTTCTGTTTGAACTGAGAGATAAAAAGGCTTAAACATTTTACATATATTCTAACATCGTATTCGTACGTTTTATTCAATAATAAGTTTGTTGGTTACCTTACTACCCTTTGGTAGAGATACAAACCTTTTAGTAGTAATAAGAAGAAGAAATGTATTCATTTTGAAATTATTTTAATATTTTGTACGAACATAATGTGATTAATATATTTTTATCATATACAACTTGCTTTCAGTGATTTATAAATCATTGATTTTTAAATACATGTCTTTTAAATTTTAGTTTATTTTATTAGAAAATTCATTATTTGTGAAATCACAGATATATAATATTAAATGAACCAACCATCCTGAACTAAGGAAAGATACATATTTTAATAAGCCTCGATCAACATCTTTCAAACCCTTCTTTAAATAGCACGAAATGTTAACGTTCAATCATATTTACATTTTTAATTGGCCTATAATTGTTTCCTTAATTAAGCTCAAACTTTACACATTAGGGTGTGTCAATCAGCATTACGGGCTATGTAATAACAATAATATTCAAGTACTAGTACAAACAATTTGTTGAATAGCACCTTTTTTAGTGTAGTCAGACCACTAAAGAAAAGTCAGGTCCCTGAAGGCACTGTACTATGTTAAAGGGGCAAAGTTAAAAGAATTTTTGGACACAAAGCTACTACAGTGTTAGGGAATTTGTTTCTGATGATTTTGTTTAAATGTATGATTTTTTAAATAAATATAAGTTTCGGTTATAACAGTAACATATCTAGTTTTATTGAAGCAGAAAAAACAAACTTATCTACTTTCTGCATTCAAATCATTGTTAAATCAATAAAAGGTTGACTTTTTGTTGGGTTAATATAATTCTTTTCTGTTTTAAACTTATTATTATTATGCAGTATTATAAACTGTTACAAATAAAGAATTTTGTTTCGTATTAAGAAATAATAAGGTTAACGCAAAAAAATTTGTTGGAACATATCAATGTAGTTATTTTAAGTATTTTATAACAATATATTTATTTTATTAAAACGTAGGTAATGTTTTATGTTTTACTCATAGATGGTATGTACATGTTCATGGAGGTAATGATCCTCGCGCCCACCCATTGGAAACTACACCAACCGATACGTGGACAGGATTATGAACTATCTTTAGTGTCAAACACTAATATTACATTCTTACATATGAGACGCCGACACAACGTTGTGCATATTTTAAGGCGAATATGAATGATTATATGAGTGTCGGATGAGTGTGGATGAGTGTAGTCTGGTTACTAACTGAGTTTAACTGATCCTCAGAAAGGGCAATTTATTAATAGCCCAACAGCCAGGGCAACTAAGGGACCTACAGCTTTACGTGGAATCCGAACCACGTAGTGCTGGTTCTTTCATATCTTATATGTATTGTATATCTTGGTTCAAAATACATTTAAAATTCAGCCTTGAGGTTGCAGTATAATATGATAAAAAAATGCACTAAATTAATATATCATAGTGTTAGATAATTTAAGTTAACACAGTACATAAAAATAATACTAAGTTTACGACAGAAAAAATAATATTAACCCTACAAAAAGTCAATATTTTATTGATTTAAGAGTGATTTTATTGTAGAAAGTAGATAAGTTTGTTTTTTCTGTTTCAATAAAAGAGAAAAGCCGCACAATCCGAGATTGGCAGAGAAAATAAGGAAGCTACAATGTTGTTTTCTACAATGGAAAATCGACGTTATACAATAGTTCGTTCCGGATACATATTGTGTACTTCATATTGGTATATACCTTTTAGGGAATTGCTAGACTTCGTAAATAATATTTTAAGGTATTTATTTCTAAATATTAAAATATTTTAAAGTAAATAGAGTTATTATGATTATTAACAATCACATCTAAAGCAAGTGTAAGTACTGTACAAAGCCTATCTATACAAACCTAATTCTATCTACTTCGCAAAAAGTTAAAAAAAAACACTCCAATTTATCCTCTTCATTTATTTATGTGCATATTTTCAAATATCTATCTATATTACATCAATATTATTTATTAGAGACTATTTGCGAAAATATTAGTAAATATATAATATGTAAGTACACAATTGTGATAAAGTACTTACGATTCATATGAACAATGTTTGCTACATATAAAATAGGGAAATTGTCGTAAAATGATAAATTACGTCATTGAATACTACAAGTTAAAGTGTATTTGTAGCCATGACTAATGTTCTTTTTTTTAAATTTGCTGGGTGATTGAAACCTTTAATAATATTCTTTGTTAACCAGCGGAACAACAGAATATCGCCATAACAATCAGTCTATATAAGAACTTTCTAATAAGATGGTACACAAAATGACAGTTAATTTGTTATGCATTTATTTTTTCGTAATAATAAGTAGTTTTATATTTGAATGTGGATGATGGAAAATAATTCAAAAAACCAGAAGAGTTATATTGAACATAGGGATAAGAATTTATATATATATTTATATATCTGTGGGTTTTAAATAGTTAATATCACTTTCGTTTGAAATTTTGGAAAATATTTTTAACCAAAACATATACTCCTTAAACCATGACATAATTATAATTGTTTTATTGTGCATTAAGAACTAAATGGTAATCAGTGGCGTTGAATTATTTTTAAAAACGACTGTGATCGATCGTTGAGTGAACAAAATGTAACGTCAATATTTAGAGAATTTGTCACGAAGTCCTAACCTAGAAATATACTATCAATTTTAAATTGTCAAACCAGCTAAAAGTTATTCCGTTAACTAAACTATACAACTGGACTTAAACATTTTAACTAGTAAAAAGCAAATAACTATCCAAAGAAATATCATAACTAGTTTCATAATAAGTTCATAAAATGACAAAACTAATTAATGTCAAATTATTAAAACTTATCTTACATTAAAAATTAATTAACTACCTTGGTGAAGCTGACCTTTAAATAAAACATAGTTTAAAAGTGCATAAATAACTTAAAAGTTTCTTTTCTAAACCATGTTTAAACATTAAGAGTTGTATGGATAGGTTAAACAGAGTAATTGAATTTATAATGAGCTTTGAAATTGTTGAGGACCATCCCAATTTGGGAAAGTTCTACCCTCTTTCTGAACGGAGGGGGTTTTAAAGGCCTCTCCCAAATGATCTGACAGTCGAGTAGCCTATAGACAGTGTAATAATTGTTTCTAGTATAGTGATTAAATATCTTCTACTATGGGGTCTAGGTGATCCCAGTTCATATTCCAGAATCTTCTGGATTGCAGTCGCAACCTTAAAAAAACATCTTTCGGCTTATTAGCAGGTCTTCAATCTAGAGTATTCTGTAGAAATTAACTTGCGTCAATTTATACTGAATAACAAAGACAAATAAACAGTGACGGTTCACGAAGCGTGGTAGATATTTAATGAACTATTGTGTGTTAAATGACAGAAAAGAAAGAAAATAAAGAAAGAAAACAAGGAATTGAAAATAAATAAACAATAACTGTAAATAAAAGTTGTTTATTTTACTATGCCAAATGGTGTCTAAAACTTTATATTTATTAGCATCTAATTTTGCGTAATAATTTAGTGGGTACATATAAAGAAACAATAATATGCCATGGAGTGAAACCACCTTATAATTTAGAACTCACTAGGAAGGTAACAATGCACAATACTGTTTATTGATCTTCACTGTCTCAGGATATTGATAAGCCTGATTTGATCGTAATAAGCCTCGACAATCAATCAGCCGTGCTTCAACTGTGCCTAAGTGATCTCACATGTCATTACGTCATCAATGTTGTGGTTGGATCAACCGTTCAAATGAGATATTGGACGTGTGACCATTCACGGCATAAATAACGTGACAGCTTACATCAGAACGACAGTTCGTAAATCATTGTATCAACAATGCTTATAAAATACCTGTTAACTAAAGATTGATGGATATTTCTATTTAGATATACTATTTAGTTATACTAAAAGAGAATTATTTATTATTTGTAATATTGCTGTACGAATACTAAGCTTAGATTTTAGTTTAATAAGCATAGTAATCAATGAAATACGGTAGACAGATATATTTATTTTCTCTTTAAATTTTTTGTAGCACATAATTAATACAAAATTAATAAGTATTTATTAATTAAGGATACCACTATAAGCAAGTTAATTCAGAAATTTTGTGAACCCCAAACAAATATTTTAAGATGAGCACAGCAAAAAAGTTCCATTTTTATTAATAAACGATTGAAGTATCGACCGTTAGCTCAGTTGGGGATTTCAACTGTCTAACGTCTTAGACTGAGCTACAAAGCTTGCAAATTCACTTTCTTCTTAGTGACCGCCTACTATTATTTAGGTAGAAAAATAAGCACATCTATCAACGTTGGCAACTATGTTATAACAATGTAAAATTTACTCTATATATCTAATAAAATAAAATGAAATTAATGCATAAGAAAAATAAATGAATAATATAAATATTAGTTGCTACTATACGGTAAAATACATTCATGCATTTATAGTTAAAAACGGTGTACATTTTTAAAAGTTGAGGGCTTTGTTTATAATAAACTTAAGAATACTTACGCTATCATGCTTTATTTATTTTAGTTTTTAGCTTTTCTCGTTAGCTCATATATATTTCTTTTTTTTCTGAATTTATGAATAATAGAAGGAATTAATCAATTATGAAACATGTAGTTTTACAATAAAAAAATATAATACCAATCGTAAGTTCTAGATCATGAATGGATAAACACAATTTTCCTCTTTTCTGTTATCTTTTCTGTTGACATACGAGGCAAAAGTAGGCAATACGTAATAAGAGTTTTTAAGGGCTTAGTTAATTTTAGAAAGAAGAGGTTTCAATAGTTATTTATCACATTGCTAACACAGAAAATATGCAGTTTTATATGTTTAGCAGGCCTTGATCACAATGACGATTTTTAACTTGCTAAATGAACTTAACAATTATCCTATTTTTATTTATATTCCACGCATTTCATTACAGCTCAGTTTTATGTTTCTATAGAGAATACGCAGTGTAGTCTTGTGGTTACAGAGGGTGTACACCGTACCACATTACTGTAATGAAATTAAGAAAGTGCGGTTAGTACTAGATCAGATACAAAACTAAATGAAACACGTTATGTAAAAAATGAATCAATTGTGAGTTGAAAAAAAAACTAAATATAAATCTGTTAATTAACTAGGGAAAGTTGATTGGTCAATCATAAAATTGACCAATACAAACTGAAACACTAAATTAGAAACAGGTAGTTATAAAGACTTTTAAAAAATATATGATTAATATATAAAAAACATACATTCAAGGGAAATTATGCGAGTGAAGTATGAAATTTGAAATTATCTTTTGAGTGAAATATAAATATAATGTAATTATTACTGTTAAAGTTTAATTTAAAAATATTCACTAAGAAATTCTAATTGTTGTGCATTATTTATTCATGCAAGATTCATTACATTTCTTTCAATGGTTTTGAAATTAATAAATATATTCCTCATGAAGGTCCGAAGGCGTGCACATATTATTCTGATATCACAGAGTAAATAAATGGAGGAAATCAAAATTATTTATATTCTTATTAATTAAAATTTTTTAAACTTATTAAGAATAATTTGATTTCATAATAAATTCATTAATTGTATTTAGTAAATTTAATTAATGAAACATGCTGTTATATTTATTAATTAATACGTTTTTTATACGATTTATAGGATTAAATTAATGTTGTATGATTTAGTTACATTTTTGTTATTTTGTGTTAATGAGTGAGGAGTTGAACGGTTTTGGTTTCTAGTTGTTGTAATTCTACGTATGTTTATATATTACAGTGTAAATCAGATACCCTTGTTTTTGGTGGCACTCTCCTACTGTATTTACTACTATTTTTAGTTGTTGTCCATGAAAAGTAATGTCTAATGTATTTATGAATTTATTATTGTTGTTGTTATTATACTTATGTCGTTATATGTCTTTGATAGTGACTAGCATCTTCACAGTATTTGTTATCCTTGTATTATGGATTTTTAAAATTTTGTTTTATTATCTTGTATGCCTTCTTGTATTACACTTCGTATTATACAGGGTGATTAAAAACTATACGTAAATCTCTTGGAAACTCATTATACTTTTTTCTATGGGGTTGGATAAAGGCAATTGTTTATTCAAAACGGATTAACATCCTAGAGGAGTTACGGAAGCGTATTACAGAAGCGGCAGAAACCATGAATAATGCTCCAAACTTTATGAAACGCGCTAGAACAGAATAGATTCGTCGTGCGAAACGTGCATTGGTCAACACGGAGGACACTTTGAGCAACTATTATAGGTGATGTACATTTTTAAATGTTATGCAAATTTTTAGTTTTTCATAAATGATCATTTCATTGAAATGTTCTGCCCAACTTAAATATTAGTTAATATTATAGTTAAGAATGTGCATTTTATGTGCGTCTGTTTTGATTTTAAATAAAGCAACATTTCAATATCTACTATTCATTTTTCCTGAGTAATTCACATGAATATTTGTAGACTTAAATTTTCTACAAGTTTATTTCAGAAAAATACACCTTTATTTACCATTTATGGAAGTTATTTTACGTCAAACATAAAAATGTGTTATTTATTTGCACCAATTCCTGTGTTTTGCGTAAGATATTTCTGAAAGTATTGCATTTACAGCTCTGGAACCAATTTCATTCAATTTTCCAAATTAAAATTCATAAGAAACAATCGTATTTGTTTCTTTTTAACCACCTTTAACATTTTTATACGGCCTTACTTCACCGAGGGTACAGAATTCTAGGTGAAATATTTTAATAGCCGTAACTCGCTAACGAAGCGTTTTCAGTCATATGTTTATATGAACTTTTTTCTTATTTTTTAGCTATAGAATGAGTACCCAAGAGATTACCGTATGGTTCCAAATCACCATGTATATTGTATATATTCAGCTGCTTTAGCGTTAAAATAAATAAAATATAAAAATAAGCTAGTGGAAGCAAATCACTGTATTTTTAGGGGCAGTTGAGTTAATCTTTTGTATTTGTCATATTTTACCACTGTTCATAGCCCTTTAGTTTTAAAATGTATTTAATCAATCTATACTATCTCGTAGGCCCTACGTACTTCGAAACACTCATTAGAAACCAATTCCGATATTTAATTAAATAAACAAATACAGTAATAGCTGTTGCGATTAGTTTCTCAAACTATTTATAATAAGGATGTAATTTTGCTAATACTGCTGAATGTTTTAAAAGTACATTATGGGGAAATCCTAAATCAATTTACTCCATAAACTCACAACAGTAATTGACTTCAGCTCATTTGTAGTCAGGAAAACCACAGGTTGGCAAACCTGGTACCCGTTTGTTGATTAGTCGATAATTAAATCAGGGACTCGCTCTCGTTAAAGTACGCACTTGTTTAGTCGACTAACAACATGTTCAGCGTACCTTGAGATTGTTATATTCAGATCGTTTTAGTTTTCAAGTACTTAAATTCAGTCGTTATCGGAATTTGATCACTCTGAAGTATAAATCAAAATAGCTGATAGTTAACGTACATAAAGTTAAGTAGATTATCAACTTATTAAACTATTTACTACCTAAATAAAACTTGACCATTAGTATGGTATGTAAATACGTATCTTATTTATAAATTAAATAAGATACGTAAAGTATCTTATTTATCTTATAAATAAGATACTTTACGTTAAATTCATTCGTTTAAGTAATGTAAGTAAGTTTCCAAAACCTTCATTGCTAAAATGTTATAAGCTGAAAAAATATACAAAACAACACATTTTTCATTTTGTTTAGAACATAAATAAACTATAAGGGTGGTATATGTATGTTTTTATCTGCTACGTGTAGTTATATTATACACTCATGTCTTGTATGTATCAAAATAAATAATGTAACAAAACAAATGAAGATTGCGTAGTGAGATATAAGTAGAAAACTTAAATTTCATATTTAAATTTTATTCGAATGGCAATACAGCTCAATACACTATTTTGATGACGGCTGAATTCAAACAAAAGATTAGGCCTAACAATTAAAAACAAAAAAAAATTTTTTAAAATTATATCTAAAACAATAAGCTAAAGAAGCAACACCGGTTCAACCATACAATTGCAAACACTAAGTTACATAATTCTGGAGTTCATTATAAAACAAACAATGGATTGAGTAATAGAGTTAATAAAGAATGAAAAAACCAAGAAAACCATTACTAACAAATAAATTACTAATATTATTATAAAAAAAAAAAAATACTTAAATTAAAAGTTAATTAAAAGAAGGTTTCAATCCAAAATTGTTCGAAAATGTTACATTTGTATAAACCAAACTAAAAAAGCATGCCTTGTACAAATATCGGATTTAAATGTTTAGCACCTCCAAATTATATGTTTTTCTTAAGAATGTTTATTCTTATTTACTGACAGGTCTCATTTAATTGAATCTATTATTATAATTATATGTTTGTATAATGATATACTTAACTAATTAGGTGCATCATACAAAGTTTTCTTCACTGATCTTCGATTCTATAAAATTACTGACCAGATATTTGTTCATAAAAAAAGGTGGGACAGGGCTCAAACTTTAACTTTAAACGCTAAATTGTTTTGATTATTGTTAGCTTTTTTCTTTTCACTCAGTAAAATACAGACACGGCAAATAAATGCTTTAACTTTTAAAAAATATCTTTTTACTAACAAAATTATATTTATATAAGGAATAGTTTTTGTTCATCGTGTACTTAAAATATCTTTTTAAAGAGGTTTTGGTATAATTTTATCAATGCTAAGTTACAGTACACAAAAAAACATCAATGTAGCACTACTTTTATTTTAATTTTATTTAAACGCACTGATTACGTTTACAGATTTGTTAAATATTTGTTTACAAAAAAATAAGGAACTCCTCCAGTAAAGTTAGGGAAAGAAAAGGAATAAAAAAGGTAATAGTTTTCTGTGGCTAAAGGCTGGTCATAATTTGCCACGTTACGACAAAGCCACAACTGTCTTGGTACCTCACGCCCATGTTCTTTATTACATTATAACTCGTTTTTCGTATAACGTACCCAGAATCCGTCAGGAGCTGTGACTAGGTCCATTTTTTACCGTTTATTTAAACAGATTTTATTTCACTATTTTGTACTAGAGATTCTGATAATACTAAGAGCATAAACTTAACTAAAATATTATGAAATAAAAAAACCGTTGAATTACTAATGTGTAGCGTGTGGTAGATACCATAGCTGGGAGGATCACACTTTCGTGACAGTCCAGCTACTAGATCTGTTGCTAGTTTAGAAGTACCCAGGTGGTACGTACGGCTTTAAAGGTGTGCAACAACATCACCCCCTAATTTTTCGCGACCAGATTCTAGCTTTGACTTCAGTTATTAAGAACGACTTTGAAAATAAGTTGAAAACTTCTGCAGCTTTTTCTTTGATCTCATAGTCGCTTTTGACACAGTATAGAGCAAATACTTGTAGTTAAAGTTCTATAGCCTCCATTCCGTTCCCTTTCTTTTGTAGTCAGTATTTAGTGACAGGCTAATTCTTTCAGAAATTTGAAGGATGGTCTGCCACAGGGGTCTGTTCCTGCTACAATTTTGTTCAACGTGTATATCATTGCCATTCCAACAACAAAGCCTAGAAAGTTTATATATGCAGATGATATTGCTTCAGCTTAGCAACACAAGGACTTCGCAGCTACTCAAGAGAATATTATCTTGATCAAAAATAGATTGTGTGTATTGTTTCAGTGGTAAGTTATCACCCTTTGTTGCATGCCTAAGTTCCATGTAAGTTAGTTTTTATCAGTCACAGAGTAATAATTAAATAAGTTGTTCGTATGTGTATTAATTATTGTTCCATGTTTACTTTTCTTTGGATATAATATTTAAAACAAAAAATTTTAATTAGATTAGTTAGCTTTTACTATAATTCAAGAGTTTCGGCTTTGATTTTTACATATCTTATTTTTATATTAAGAACTATATACAATTTGCTATACCTTTTTTAGTTATACAATTTTATAAATTAAGCAATTAATTAAGGTATAAGTGATTTCTCTTAGTTAATTATTATAAAATGTGCCCCTTTAGGAATACTTTTTTAACTTTTTTCTTTCCATCAAAATATTTAAAAAAAACATTAGTCAAATAACTTAGATAGTTAATACTGACAAAAATACAGCTACATAAATTAGCTAATTTATGGAGTGGTAAATCCATTTATATGACGTAATGATCAGAACCATTTATCTCTGTATCAAGGACGTTGCTGGAGAGGACTGTCTTTGTCTAAGGAAGGGCGATCAATCAAGGCGACAGGGCGTTAATTACAGTTGAAAACTACCCTCATCAGTCACAGGTAATGCCATTTACCCATCCCTTCACTAGCAGTGAGTGTGAAAAAGTTTAAAAATACGTTGCAGTGGTAATTATTATATTTCAAAATTTAGAGGAAAACCGAACCTTTTTCATAGGACTTTCGACGCTAATATAAAATGTATTTTTAGTAAAAAAAAAATGTAATGCCATTTTTTTTCAATTACTACATTTTGAAAACTAGGATACTTTACCTCCATAAGACCTAATTTAAAAATATTGTGAATTTAGAAAACGTATTGAGTCAATTTCAATCAATTAACATTATTTGTTTTTTTGATAGCCTTGATATCAAGTGTTTTACGAAGTATCAAAAATCAACTAAAGATGGAATTAAAGTTGATACTCGTAGATAGAAAACCCCGATCGCAATGAAATCAGTTGATTCAAAATTGTTGATCGGGAAAATTCTAAGGTCTAAGATGTGAAAGACTTGGATGTTCAACATCTAGGTATCAACAATCCACACTAATTCAAATTAGAGACGATTCATTGGTTAACAAAAACGAGGCTATCTCACTCCATGATATGACGTGGATTATAAATGAGCCACATACATTTGCATGGAATGTTGCAGGTGGCATGTATTAATTGTTGGCACGTTTTGTAGGATCAACAAACGGATGGATCCAAATGACAGATCCTATATGATTATGCACTCCTAATACGTTGCAGGCTTCACAAATGGATCCAAAAGCGAGCTTCTGTTGAATTATGCACTCCTAATACACTAAAAACTTTGAAAGACGAGGAGAACAGAATTCAATACTTTGCATGGAATCCATTGCAGGCTCCACAAACGGATCCAAATGAGATCTCCTATATGATTATGATCTCCTAATACATTGAACATTTTGAAAGGCTAGGAGACCAGAATTCATTATGAAGTTTACATTTTGGCTCCATAATTGGATTGTTCAACAAAATAGTTTAAATGTATAATTTGACTATGGACATTTAATTTAATAAATATCGTACAACACTGTCTAATCACGAGAATCCTATGGATAGTCATAGTCAGAATCTGGACGGAGCAATCTACTCTGAGGGTAGTTTAGTTTAGATAGCCTAGTTGAGGAGAAGGAAAGCTCTGAGGCTATTCCTAGATTGCACTTCAACCTTAGGTTTATTTTGCCCCCCTGTTACCTACTAGAATGGGGTGCCTATTCCGAGCGGCTTATCCAACTCTAAAACTTTTTCCCCAGACTAGCTACCATTCTTTCTTCTGAGAGCTCGTCCCCGAGTATCCCCCTTCTCCTGAGCTTCGCACTCAGTTAGTAAACACCAATCTTTGCCAGGTGTTTCCTGAAGTGGCCATGTCCCGTAATATACGCAATCAAAAACCGGACGTCATTACGATTCATGGCGGCAAATGATTTGGTCAACGTAGGGCTTAATCCACTGACCAGAGATTTTGTAAAGACCTGGCCGTGAAACCGCTGCCATCTACTGTGGTGGCCATTTCTCACAAAGTTTAGTATTTCAGTGTTGGCAGTGGTGAATCCAATGCCACATACTGGCTCGGGCCCCACAAATGGAGTCCTCGCTCCCATCTTGACTAGAACGTCAGCCTCTTCATTTCTTTCGTTGCCGCCGTGCTCCGAAACCCATATCAATTGGACATTAATGAGGCGTGCAAAGGCGCACAAAGTTCGAAAACATTCCCAAGTGAGACTTGAGGTGAATTGGCAGGAGTCAAGTGCTTGAAGAGCGGCTTGACTGTCTGACATAATACATATCTGTTTGCCCCTAACTTGTCTCTGTTGGGCGCAGTCAAGGATGGCAAAGATCTCGGCCTGGTAGATCGTAAGTAAGTACTTACTCTGAGGGTAAGTGACCACACCAAAGGCGACGAGCTACAACCAATATATATAATGATTGTTATTACTCTTCAGTGGTCTGAGCAGTGATACAAATCCTATAAATATTATCCATGCTCACTGAGTTCCAAAAAATGTAAATATTTTGATAAACCTCCAGTGGCTAATGGTATTTTAGAACACATTATTAACAGGTTATTGAGAGTTTTATTATATAAAACTAGATTAACAAACATCATAAATGCAGGGTTGGCTTTATAAAAATAAGACTCTTCACCTGGTAAAACGAGTAACCTAGTGGTTTGAATGACTGTATAAGCTATATACTGTATTGAGTAGATTGCTTAGTGAAAATTTATTTTGTATAGTAAGTATTATAAATCATAGGCCTTCTTGTCAATGATAGATCGAACTTGAACCAGAACAATGGAGATTGGTGAGCTTTGTGTCCGGTAAGTGGATTGTCATACCTCAGGTGGTCAGATGAAAACCATGTCCGATCTGTGACTGAGGTAGCAGCTTACCGGATATATAACTAGTTCCTCTACATCACCATGTGTAGCCATATGTGTCTCATTAAGTAATGGAGGTGGGTTCTACCTTGTTTCCAGTAAGTGGATTTTATACCTCAGGTGGTATATCGGATGACAGCCATGTCCGGTCTGTGACTGAGGTAGCACCTTACCGGATGTATAACTAGTTCCTCTACATCACCATGTGTAGTCAAATATATATATATATATATATATATATATATATATATATATATATATATATATATGTGTGTGTGTGTGTGCCTCATTAAGTAATGGAGGTGGGTTCTACCTTGCTTCCGGTAAGTGGATTATGATACCTCAGGTGGTATATTTGATGACAACCATGTCCAGTCTGTGACTGAGGTAGCAGCTTACTGGATATATAACTAGTTTCTCTACATCACCATGTGTAGCCACGTGTAGTGTGTGCGTGCGTGCGTGTGTGTGTGTGTCTCATTAAGTAATGGAGGTATGTTCTACCTTGTTTGCAGTAAGTAGATTGAGACACCTCAGGTGCTATATCGGATTACAACCGTGCCCGGTCTGTGACTAAGGTAGCAGCTTACCGGATATATAACTAGTTCGCTTACATCACAGTGTGTAGCCATATGTGTCTCATTAAGTAATGGAGGCAGGTTTTACGTCGTTTGCAGTAAGTGGATTGAGACACCTCAGGTGCTATATCGGATTACAACCATGCATGGTCTGTGACTGAGGTAGCAGCTTACCGGCTATATTAGTAGTGCCCCTACATCACAGTATGTAGCCATATGTGTCTCATTAAGTAATGGAGGTATGTTCTACCTTATTTGCATTAAGTGGATTGTGATACATCAGGTGCTATATCGGATTACAACCGTGCATGGTCTGTGACTGAGGTAACTATATACTGTTATATAACTATTTTCTTCTGAGCCTTGGTTCGATGTAAATTCTACGGAAAATTAATGTTGGTCCTTGAAGGTTTGCTGTTTTGATTGGCCTCTCAGTGGTTGTGATAAAGAGAAATTTTGGTTAGGCTTCCTGTATGAACAAGTTTTTAAAACATTTTATACAAGTGACAAAGTTGAGGTTTTTATTACTATAATTTATCACAATTGTGTCATAATATCATATTAGCATACTACAAAGAAGTATATAATATTTTATTTTTATAGTCTAAAGATTTCAAATCATATTTTAGAGTCCCTTTATTGTATATAGCTAAAAACAAGTAAATATCAAAATGCATTCTGACAAACTCCTATAAATGTTTAAATGTATACCTAAAATGTCTATAGGTTATTTAAAATATGAAATTATAATATCATTACGGCAGTAGACTTATCTTCTCTAAGTCCCTATGATATATGTGTCTTTTTTTGTAAGTACATTTGTTAAAAAGCCTAACGTAGTCATGAATTGTCTTCGTTTTCATTATGGCTTAAAATTGGCTAGATGTTGTCTAGAATACTAAAGGAACAAATAATACTAATTTAATAAAAAAGAGCTCAATTTAGGGCATTTGACAACCACATATATCCACTAGTAAAAAGTATATAGGTCCTTCAACAATTAAAAATATATATTTGCATGAAATACACACTAAAATTATTCTTTTTATCAGGTCTTTTAAATTCCGATTCTTTATATAAAACTATATTTGTTTAAACTTAAAGAGAAAGTATAAAATAGTAAAGTGATTAAACCTTTTTGCTGCTAAGGTCAAGTGGAAAATATCATGTCAAGGTCAAGTGCTTTCTGAGAATTTGGAAAATATCACGAGTGGGGCTGGGGGCGCGGGGGTTACACTGTTCCATTTATCCATACAGAACTTACGGTATGTATAAATATACAATTTACTTTCAATTTAAGTTGAACTTTAGTTCAATATACAATTTACTGTACTGTTTAACTTGCGTCTTAGGACAGACTAAGTCTTATTGTTAAAACATTTAGACTGTTCCAAAGTCTATATTAAGAATGACTTTTCATCTCTAGTTTACTGTACAGTATATTTGTATGTTAAAAAAAAGAGAGGCAGTCTCCTATTTTGACCTTACTCTGCACCCGCATACACTATTGCTCTCTGCGAGGAACTTATTCAGACAGAGTAAAAGATAGTGGGTTAAGTTTCATATCTCATCATGGGAGAACCTATGATTTGTGGGTAAAGATATATTGACACTACTGATAAAAACTTCCAGTCAAGATCACGATTCGAACCTACATTATATTTACCTTAGGCTTTGTGCTGACGAATAAGAACGCTCAGCCACCGGCTTTCCCCAAAACCTGTTGGCAGATACAGTATTTGAGGTTATATGAGTCTATAGTTAGTCTGTTGTAAAAAATACTGATTACAATATTGTTTGAGATCTATAGTTTGTATTGTCATTTGTTTATACAACTTCTGCAGATTTCTTACTCAATTCCTAGAGTTATAGATCAATATTAGAATAACAAATTGATACAGAAAAACCTATTGATACAGTAACTAAACAACAAAAATATAATGTAACTTACATTTATCCGGTTACTATCCGATATATGTTAAAGTCACATGAAATGTTCAAATAGAGAATTTAAACGTACATTTTAAAACATTAGCAACACATTATTGCAGTTTAGGTAAGTTTATGTGTTTGTAAATTACCACCAACTAAGAAATAACACCAGAGATATTGTGTAGAAGTCATATAGTAACAAATTTGAATTTTATGCGTTGGTCACACAAATAACAATTTAAAAGTACCACTTCCACATATGGTGTACGTATTGTTCAGAAATTTTAGATTTATTATTTTAAAGCTGGTTTACTTTGTATAGATTAGCCACAATGCCTACATAAGTTGTGGAACAAATGGAAAAAACATTATAGATCTTAAGCAATATTTGAAACAATGTTTTATTACATACTATATACTATATGTTGTGGGGAATGTCAGTGGGTGAGTGGTCTAATGTGTTAGGACTTTGAGCCTGAGTTACAGATAGCACAGGTTCGAATCTTAGCCTGGAATCAGTAGTATCACTTTGGACTATACTGGTCCACCCCTGTATTCTGTCTGAAGTTCCCCGCACAGATCAGTTGAATATGGGGGTGTAGAGTAAGGGTAAAGGGAGATCGGCTTCTCATTTTTCAATAAATGAAAAAAATATATTGTACAGTGAACTGGTTATGAAAAGCCAATCTCAATACAGATTTAGGAACAGTTCATTAGTCACGTGACCTATCCCAGCTATCGTCATTAAAGTGCAAATCCCCGTTACTACAATAATTATTGACATGTGAGTGGAAACACTTGGATGTATATCGTTAATGGTGCTTGACATCTATATTGTAATATGTTAAGTTCAAATTACTATTTTGATTGTGATTAAATTAATGAATAAAATCTTGAGTTGAATAATTTCAATTTAATTACCGCTATAAAATTAAAAAAGTAAAGTACATTGTATAAATTTAGGATTTATATAGATAGTTAATTTTTTTATTGTTTAACTTATAACATACACCAAGTTATTTTAGTAAAACCAGTTTCGTTTGATAAAACATGACGAAACGTTTATGTAAGCTCATTAAATTAATGTCAAAAGCTTCGGATTTAAAAATATACTAAATTCTAAATTTGCGTTCAAAGGTTGTCACTCTTTAAATGTTGACGTCACCCTAAGGACTAGCATGCCATGCAACAGCGAGCCACTACGTTTGGAAATATTAAAATATAAACTTGTCACAAACTGTAATCAATGTTTTTACAATTGTATATATATTTTTTTTTTTTTTTGGGAGAAAATGGGTTTTTGGTGTTTGCTCATGATAAAGCTTGGAATTAGGCAACATTGTTAAGTCATGCACGAATCGGGATGTTAAAGAAAATTTGCATAACACTTTCCTATTCTGGCGTTAAACAATGCTTTACTACTTGTTTGGAACCAAACATTCTTGTACACTCGAAAACTGTAGGTGGTCCGTAAATGTTTTCGACTGTCTTGAAGTTGGTTTGGGTTTACGATTAATTTAATTTAACTGATGATTACCTTTGCATTAGATTATGAGTGATGCATTTGCGATTAGCACAAGAGCTTATAAATAAGCTTCTGGAACAAAATCATTGGTAAATATTGAACTATTTACACAATCCTGGAAATGTATTACACACTTTTTGGAAAAATGCATTTTTATGTATTATTTCAAGTTAGTCTTGTAATATTATATTCTTTTTTTGTGGTGCTATTTTACAAATAATCATATCCTACATATCCCATATAGTTTCTTTATTTGTCCAATTAAGGATCAATGATAAATGTAGCACAATATCTCCTAATCCCTCTAAATGTTGTGCAAGTTCCAGTTTAATCCCTTCTCTTCAGTATCAATGATAAATGTAGCCCAATATCTCCTAATCCCTCTAAATGTTGTGCAAGTTCCAGTTTAATCCCTTCTCTTCAATATCAATGATAAATGTAGCCCAATATCTCCTAATCCCTCTAAATGTTGTGCAAGTTCCAGTTTAATCCCTTCTCTTCAGTATCAATGATAAATGTAGCCCAATATCTCCTAATCTCTCTAAATGTTGTGCAAGTTCCAGTTTAATCCCTTCTCTTCAGTATCAATGATAAATGTAGCCCAATATCTCCTAATCCCTCTAAATGTTGTGCAAGTTCCAGTTTAATCCCTTCTCTTCAGTATCAATGATAAATGTAGCCCAATATCTCCTAATCTCTCGAAATGTTGTGCAAGTTCCAGTTTAATCCCTTCTCTTCAGTATCAATGATAAATGTAGCACAATATCTCCTAATCCCTCTAAATGTTGTGCAAGTTCCAGTTTAATCCCTTCTCTTCAGTATCAATGATAAATGTAGCACAATATCTCCTAATCCCTCTAAATGTTGTGCAAGTTCCAGTTTAATCCCTTCTCTTCAGTATCAATGATAAATGTAGCACAATATCTCCTAATCCCTCTAAATGTTGTGCAAGTTCCAGTTTAATCCCTTCTCTTCAGTATCAATGATAAATGTAGCACAATATCTCCTAATCCCTCTAAATGTTGTGCAAGTTCCAGTTTAATCCCTTCTCTTCAGTATCAATGATAAATGTAGCACAATATCTCCTAATCCCTCTAAATGTTGTGCAAGTTCCAGTTTAATCCCTTCTCTTCAGTATCAATGATAAATGTAGCACAATATCTCCTAATCCCTCTAAATGTTGTGCAAGTTCCAGTTTAATCCCTTCTCTTCAATATCAATGATAAATGTAGCACAATATCTCCTAATCTCTCTAAATGTTGTGCAAGTTCCAGTTTAATCCCTTCTCTTCAGTATCAATGATAAATGTAGCCCAATATCTCCTAATCTCTCTAAATGTTGTGCAAGTTCCAGTTTAATCCCTTCTCTTCAGTATCAATGATAAATATAGCACAATATCTCCTAATCCCTCTAAATGTTGTGCAAGTTCCAGTTTAATCCCTTCTCTTCAGTATCAATGATAAATGTAGCACAATATCTCCTAATCCCTCTAAATGTTGTGCAAGTTCCAGTTTAATCCCTTCTCTTCAGTATCAATGATAAATGTAGCACAATATCTCCTAATCCCTCTAAATGTTGTGCAAGTTCCAGTTTAATCCCTTCTCTTCAGTATCAATTATAAATGTAGCACAATATCTCCTAATCCCTCTAAATGTTGTGCAAGTTCCAGTTTAATCCCTTCTCTTCAATATCAATGATAAATGTAGCCCAATATCTCCTAATCCCTCTAAATGTTGTGCAAGTTCCAGATTAATCCCTTCTCTTCAGTATCAATGATAAATGTAGCACAATATCTCCTAATCCCTCTAAATGTTGTGCAAGTTCCAGTTTAATCCCTTCTCTTCAGTATCAATGATAAATGTAGCACAATATCTCCTAATCCCTCTAAATGTTGTGCAAGTTCCAGTTTAATCCCTTCTCTTCAGTATCAATGATAAATGTAGCCCAATATCTCCTAATCCCTCTAAATGTTGTGCAAGTTCCAGTTTAATCCCTTCTCTTCAATATCAATGATAAATGTAGCCCAATATCTCCTAATCCCTCTAAATGTTGTGCAAGTTCCAGTTTAATCCCTTCTCTTCAGTATCAATGATAAATATAGCACAATATCTCCTAATCCCTCTAAATGTTGTGCAAGTTCCAGTTTAATCCCTTCTCTTCAGTATCAATGATAAATGTAGCACAATATCTCCTAATCTCTCTAAATGTTGTGCAAGTTCCAGTTTAATCCCTTCTCTTCAGTATCAATGATAAATGTAGCCCAATATCTCCTAATCCCTCTAAATGTTGTGCAAGTTCCAGTTTAATCCCTTCTCTTCAGTATCAATGATAAATGTAGCCCAATATCTCCTAATCTCTCTAAATGTTGTGCAAGTTCCAGTTTAATCCCTTCTCTTCAGTATCAATGATAAATGTAGCACAATATCTCCTAATCTCTCTAAATGTTTTGCAAGTTCCAGTTTAATCCCTTCTCTTCAGTATCAATGATAAATGTAGCCCAATATCTCCTAATCTCTCTAAATGTTGTGCAAGTTCCAGTTTAATCCCTTCTCTTCAGTATCAATGATAAATGTAGCACAATATCTCCTAATCTCTCTAAATGTTGTGCAAGTTCCAGTTTAATCCCTTCTCTTCAGTATCAATGATAAATGTAGCACAATATCTCCTAATCCCTCTAAATGTTGTGCAAGTTCCAGTTTAATCCCTTCTCTTCAGTATCAATGATAAATGTAGCACAATATCTCCTAATCTCTCTAAATGTTGTGCAAGTTCCAGTTTAATCCCTTCTCTTCAGTATCAATGATAAATGTAGCACAATATCTCCTAATCCCTCTAAATGTTGTGCAAGTTCCAGTTTAATCCCTTCTCTTCAGTATCAATGATAAATGTAGCACAATATCTCCTAATCCCTCTAAATGTTTGCAAGTTCCAGTTTAATCCCTTCTCTTCAGTATCAATGATAAATGTAGCACAATATCTCCTAATCCCTCTAAATGTTGTGCAAGTTCCAGTTTAATCCCTTCTCTTCAGTATCAATAATAATTGTAGCACAATATCTCCTAATCCCTCTAAATGTTGTGCAAGTTCCAGTTTAATCCCTTCTCTTCAGTATCAATGATAAATGTAGCACAATATCTCCTAATCTCTCTAAATGTTGTGCAAGTTCCAGTTTAATCCCTTCTCTTCAGTATCAATGATAAATGTAGCCCAATATCTCCTAATCCCTCTAAATGTTGTGCAAGTTCCAGTTTAATCCCTTCTCTTCAGTATCAATGATAAATGTAGCACAATATCTCCTAATCTCTCTAAATGTTGTGCAAGTTCCAGTTTAATCCCTTCTCTTCAGTATCAATGATAAATGTAGCACAATATCTCCTAATCCCTCTAAATGTTGTGCAAGTTCCAGTTTAATCCCTTCTCTTCAGTATCAATGATAAATGTAGCACAATATCTCCTAATCCCTCTAAATGTTGTGCAAGTTCCAGTTTAATCCCTTCTCTTCAGTATCAATGATAAATGTAGCACAATATCTCCTAATCCCTCTAAATGTTGTGCAAGTTCCAGTTTAATCCCTTCTCTTCAGTATCAATGATAAATGTAGCACAATATCTCCTAATCCCTCTAAATGTTGTGCAAGTTCCAGTTTAATCCCTTCTCTTCAATATCAATGATAAATGTAGCCCAATATCTCCTAATCCCTCTAAATGTTGTGCAAGTTCCAGTTTAATCCCTTCTCCTCAGTATCAATGATAAATGTAGCACAATATCTCCTAATCCCTCTAAATGTTGTGCAAGTTCCAGTTTAATCCCTTCTCTTCAGTATCAATGATAAATGTAGCCCAATATCTCCTAATCTCTCTAAATGTTGTGCAAGTTCCAGTTTAATCCCTTCTCTTCAGTATCAATGATAAATGTAGCCCAATATCTCCTAATCTCTCTAAATTTTGTGCAAGTTCCAGTTTAATCCCTTCTCTTCAGTATCAATGATAAATGTAGCCCAATATCTCCTAATCTCTCTAAATGTTGTGCAAGTTCCAGTTTAATCCCTTCTCTTCAGTATCAATGATAAATGTAGCCCAATATCTCCTAATCTCTCTAAATGTTGTGCAAGTTCCAGTTTAATCCCTTCTCTTCAATATCAATGATAAATGTAGCACAATATCTCCTAATCTCTCTAAATGTTGTGCAAGTTCCAGTTTAATCCCTTCTCTTCAGTATCAATGATAAATGTAGCACAATATCTCCTAATCCCTCTAAATGTTGTGCAAGTTCCAGTTTAATCCCTTCTCTTCAGTATCAATGATAAATGTAGCACAATATCTCCTAATCCCTCTAAATGTTGTGCAAGTTCCAGTTTAATCCCTTCTCTTCAGTATCAATGATAAATGTAGCACAATATCTCCTAATCCCTCTAAATGTTGTGCAAGTTCCAGTTTAATCCCTTCTCTTCAGTATCAATGATAAATGTAGCCCAATATCTCCTAATCTCTCTAAATGTTGTGCAAGTTCCAGTTTAATCCCTTCTCTTCAATATCAATGATAAATGTAGCACAATATCTCCTAATCCCTCTAAATGTTGTGCAAGTTCCAGTTTAATCCCTTCTCTTCAGTATCAATGATAAATGTAGCACAATATCTCCTAATCTCTCTAAATGTTGTGCAAGTTCCAGTTTAATCCCTTCTCTTCAGTATCAATGATAAATGTAGCCCAATATCTCCTAATCCCTCTAAATGTTGTGCAAGTTCCAGTTTAATCCCTTCTCTTCAGTATCAATGATAAATGTAGCACAATATCTCCTAATCCCTCTAAATGTTGTGCAAGTTCCAGTTTAATCCCTTCTCTTCAGTATCAATGCTTTTGGGGTCGGTAATTAAATTAAATAACAAGATTATTTAATTTAAAATGATCCTTAATTCTATTTTATGACATTCTAAAGATCCTCAGCACAGAACCAGCATGACTTACACTTAAACCTTCTCTAAGTTGGACGAATAGGGATCTCTAATGAGCATCTCTGTGGCTAATGTATATTAGTGTATGGACCCTTTATCGTGTATGATCTTGTCTCGTTTGTATTCAAACCACGCATTAGAAGGCAATAATGTATAGAATGATGTCATAGCATAGAGTAGTTTATTTTCATAACTTTAATCTCATATCTGAAAGTTCAAGAAATATAGATTATGTACATTTAAATATTAATTACCTTTCAATTTATGAATATTAGTTAGTACATTTTAATAAAAAAACATTGATTTAGTAATCTATTCAGAAGATTAGGTATAAGATAATTAAGTAAATGTTAGCTGAAAATTAGTAATTATAAAAATATGCTTAGTACACGTTCTAAGCTAACTAAACATATTTTAAATAAATTAAATACCTTCCAATATGTTGTTCGTGGTGTAGAGCTTACAAAACCGTAAGTCAAGTGGATGATCTTATAAATTATTCCAGCATTCTACTTTTGGCAATAAAAAAATCGTAAGCTAACATTTTATTTATATCAGTTACATTACTGGCAGCCTATCATTTAATATAACATGATTTGCGTGTCGTACTGTACGCTATTTAGACATGAAGTTATAGATGCAGTGTTAAGTTGCCTGGAGATATTTTAATTTGACAAAGACCTACCACAAGAACGATGGGTTAAAGTATACAAAACGAAATGATATATTATAATTTCAAACAAAAATCGATGAAAGTTTTAAATTTTATACAAAATTGCTTATATTTGCCTTATTAATACTTTCCTATGATTTGCAATCACCAACCATGTTAGGAATATAAGCGGAGACATTTGTTTAGTTTAAAAAAAATAAATAATAAATTAGGTGTTTAAATGTTCTATTTTGTAAATGTAAATGTCCCTCCTAATCCATCCTCCGATGAAAATTAATCACAAGCCAAAAACGGCCTCAATATATGAGGTCACATGAAACAACTAATGTCGATTAAGTAACGGTATTAAGAGAACTCAAAGTGGCAATAATAACTGTAAACTACTTTCTTTGCTCTTCTCTTTTCATTATTTTATTATCTTAATATAATACGATATTATTTTAATATGTCAGTATTTAATACAGTTAATAAATTAATGGTCATTCATATTTTTTCATGCTACAGTTCTATTGTGATGTTATTTACTGTATTCTTATATAACATATTTGTTTTTATTTAATTTATTCATTTAATAATTTTATAATATAACTGTGTTTTATATTGAATATTCAAAGGATGTATTTATTTTGTCGGGCTAATAAGAGAAGAAAGTTTTTAATCGTAACTATATAGAGGATTTCTCATTTTATTAACATGTTCTATTAATATGTACATTCCTTTTAGTCTATCAATTGTAACACTTTAGACATTTAAAAATTGTAATTTAGACAACGCTTATTTCTAAAATATCTTTTAAGTTGTAATGTTTCAACACATTTTTGTAGACACACACAAGTTTGTATATGAATATCACTTACCTTTAGCCATTGCTACCAAATGTATGAATAATTGTCAAATAAAACGTTTAATTATATTTGTAGTTAGATAATTTCACCTGAATTTATTCAATAATATTTTTTGAAATGTGTTTTTCAGTCTAAAAATACATACTGTACATATATCATTCTAACATTACCTTTAAATAAATCAATGTTCAGTCCCAACAATCTGTCTAGCTGACCTGCAGCCAATTACTAGTTACAAAAACCTCACAGATCAAACTGGAGGGAGGCGGAGTTACATAACCCAATTATTGTAACGGTATTAATCAAACGTATCTGTATAACGATCCTAACATTAATATGATATCAATATTTAATTAATATAAGACTTTTTTAAACAAATTTTCTCTCTTCAATTATTAATGTAAAATCTAAATAACCTGTAGTTGGTAGTATTATTACTTGAGGATGCAAACGTGCAGTTGTGGGTTTTACGTAAAAAGTTAAACACTGTGTATTTATGGTTAGAAAAATCTTAAGAATGTCGTAATGTAACGCGATGTATAGTATTTAAATGTACATACTCGGTTAATGGTGTATAGTTCTTACAGTGCTCATTTAAACTGTATTGTTTCGTTTGATGTTTCGTACATTTATTAGTAGCCTCAGAGGGTGTTACAGACTATTTCTTTATTAATTATAGCCATTGCACCTAAATAATAATCAAATTTCAGATAAAATTACTTTTTTATCACATTACACCGATTTCGTATTTACATTTAAATACAACTAATATAATAACACTAAATAAAAATGTTAACAAACATTTTTAACTATGGAGATTCTCTAGACTTTTTTTGGCTGACCCTCTCAGTGGTATGTAATTGTCAGGGTGTGTGGGTGGGCTCCTCAGCAAGGTTGAGCCCCTCGTTGTCTGTACTAGTAGTGGTGAGCTGACCCTTTCAGTGGAATGTAACTGTAAGGGTGTGTGAGTGGGCTCCTCAGTGGCACGTATCAGAAGGGTGGGCCCCTAAGTTGTCTGTACTAGTAGTGGTGAGCTGACCCTTTCAGTGGAATGTAACTGTAAGGGTGTGTGAGTGGGCATCTCAGTGGCATGTATCAGCAAGGGTGGGCCCCTAAGTTGTCTGTACTAGTAGTGGTGGGCTGACTCTCTCAGTGTAATGTAACTGTAAGGGTGTGTGAGTGGGCTCCTCAGTGGCATGTATCAGCAAGGGTGGGCCCCTAAGTTGTCTGTACTAGTAGTGGTGGGCTGACCCTTTCAGTGGAATGTAACTGTAAGGGTGTGTGGGTGGGCTCCTCAGTGGCATGTATCAGCGAGGGTGGGCCCCTAGTTGTCTGTACTAGTAGTGGTGGGCTGACTCTCTCAGTGGTATGTAACTGTAATGGTGTGTGAGTGGGCTCCTCAGTGGCATGTATCAGCAAGTGTGGGCCCCTAAGTTGTCTGTACTAGTAGTGGTGGGCTGACTCTCTCAGTGGTATGTAACTGTAAGGGTGTGTGAGTGGGTTCCTCAGTGGCATGTATCAGCAAGGGTGGGCCCCTAAGTTGTCTGTACTAGTAGTGGTAGGCTGACCCTTTCAGTGGAATGTAACTGTAAGGGTGTGTGAGTGGGCTCCTCAGTGGCATGTATCAGCAAGGGTGTGCCCCTAGTTGTCTGTACTAGAAGTGGTGGGCTGACCCTTTCAGTGGAATGTAACTGTAAGGGTGTGTGAGTGGGCTCCTCAGTGGCATGTATCAGCAAGGGTGGGCCCCTAGTTGTCTGTATTAGTAGTGGTGGGCTGACCCTTTCAGTGGAATGTAACTGTAAGGGTGTGTGGGTGGGCTCCTCAGTGGCATGTATCAGCAAGGGTGGGCCCCTAGTTGTCTGTACTAGTAGTGGTGGGCTGACTCTCTCAGTGGTATGTAACTGTAATGGTGTGTGAGTGGGCTCCTCAGTGGCATGTATCAGCAAGTGTGGGCCCCTAAGTTGTCTGTACTAGTAGTGGTGGGCTGACTCTCTCAGTGGTATGTAACTGTAAGGGTGTGTGAGTGGGCTCCTCAGTGGCATGTATCAGCAAGGGTGGGCCCCTAGTTGTCTGTATTAGTAGTGGTGGGCTGACTCTCTCAGTGGTATGTAATTGTAAGGGTGTGGGTGGGCTCCTCAGCAAGGGTGGGCCCCTAGTTGTCTGTACTAGTAGTGGTGGGCTGACCCGTTCAGTGGAATGTAACTGTAAGGGTGTGTGAGTGGGCTCCTCAGTGGCATGTATCAGCAAGGGTGGGCCCCTAGTTGTCTGTATTAGTAGTGGTGGGCTGACTCTCTCAGTGGTATGTAACTGTAAGGGTGTGTAAGTAGGCTCCTAAATGGGTTGTATCAGCAAAGGTAGGCCCCTAGGTTATATCTACAAGTTGGGTGGGAGGGCACTTCAGTGGAGTGTAACTGTAAGGGTGTGTAAGTGAGCTTATCAATGGTCTGTATACCCGAAGGTTGTTTTCACAGTACAACATCGTTTCTAGGTTGGTGTTCAGAAAAAAAACGAGGAACATTATAATATTATGAGTAAAAAATCATTTATGTAACGGAAATATGCCATAAAAAAGACGTAAAATGTGTTTTCCAATGTTTGTAGTAAAACATGTATTTTCCACATAAAGTCTTTTAATGAGTGCATCTTCTGAAATTATAGCTGATTATTAACTTATTCCAGTACAACATTTTAAATTAAACTAGATAAATGGAAATTGCATAGTTATCTAAAAATAAATAGTGAAAAAACACTCTTGAAAAAACTAGATACATAAACCAATTTAACTGTCTAGTTAACCTGAATTCAATTAGAATTTACAAAATCCTTCCTGATTTAGTTGGGTGTAGACTAACGCTCTGCCCAACAACATGGCCCAATTATTGGGGCTGTTAATTAATTGTGACCTTAGGGTTGATTCGATCATTTATATTTTAAGTTAATTTAACTAAATTACTAATGATGTAACTAATTTTGTTTCCAAACTCATCGTGACAATCTCAATTTATTGGAATTACATTGACTATTTTCTATTCCAATTATATTTAACTCCTTTAATTTAACCATTTTAAAACGTAACAAATATTTGATCATTTCTCCTATCCCTAGATATTTAAAAGACATTTTACAAAGTTGTTTATTAGCCTCAGAATGTGTTAGATAATATCACTTATCTGCGGCATTTTCTATCAATTAAACCTTTAAATTCTGGATACAATAAGACGTTAGTTTTTTAAACAAGTTAAATAGTTCTTGTTTAACATTGAAATATATCCAATAAAATAAAATATATAAATATTGCTCACAAAATAAAAAGCTTTTGATACAACTAAATAGATGAATCCGCTGAACTCTATTTAGGAGATTTTACAAAACCGTTACAGATTTAGTTGGATCTGTCCGTAACGCTCTGCCCAATAATAAGAGCCAATTATTTTACCAGCTTTGTTTAAAATAATATATTTTTGTCTCAGTTTAGACGTTTACATTGTACATAACTTTTGATAAAATAAAAATGTAATTTATTGACTATTTTACCTTTAATAACTAACTACAAAACCTAACTTCTGAATGGATATAAATATTTAAAAATATACTTACTTTTTTAAATATTTCGAATTCCCAAAGCTAAAAAAGGCACATATAATCTTAGAGCTGATTTAAGTTGTTTTATTAGTAAAAAAAAAAAAAATAAGTTAAAATACATAACGTAAATGTAAATGAATATAATATTATAGGTTTAAATATATTATTTGTTGTTTTATTTTTGAGGTTATGTTTTAGAAATGCCAAGATGTAATTGAAAACAAGCTAAAACTAATTGAGAATTCTTAAATACTAGTTCATATACTAATTTGGTATATGAATTATAATATCATATATATTGTTTACACTTGAGATCAATTTAAATTAATTGAAATTTATTTGTATGGTTAAATATTTGAAAACTTGTATGCTAGATTAGAATTGTTATTCTTTGGAATTTAAATTTATGAAAAAACAATTGTTTCAATATAAATTGGCTATTTGAGATTTAAAATTGTGTAGGGTATTTAATATACAAGGTTTGTACGATATTGTAGAGTTTTACGTTAAAAACAACGTCAAGGTGACTGCATGAAAATGTTTGTATAGCTATTTCTAGAATCTTCAATGCTGATAGCACCATAGTCCCTGTATGTTTTGAACTAATTTATGAATATATAGAATATAAATAGAATAGACAAAATCTTTAAAGTAGTCTATGAGGAAATGGATATTATGATTTTATTTGGCCAATCAACAATGTAAAATAAACACGCATTGTCAGGTTAATGCTAAATTTATAATAACTTTAATATAAATGATACACAACAATAAAAACAAAACATTCATATTTCACCAAATGAAGTGGAGGTAAAAACATTCCGAATTAATATAAGTAAAAATTTTAAACTACAATAAGTTAAGTCAAATTATTTACAAATAATATAGGCTAACAAAATAAATATAAATAGAATATAATACAAAACAAAGTAGGACATTTATACTAACATATCCATGTGTTACATTGCATATGTAATAAAACTAATTAAAATTATAATTCCATTTCCAAGTTCATTATTCAAAGTGTGTCTCCTCTTTTTGTCTTTTTATTTATTTTTTGTTTTGTTTTATGTATACAAATAATTCTTATTACCATTTTTTATTCATTTAGAAAAATGTGTACAGGTGGGTAGAAGATTCATCTCCTTGGACGTGTATGAGTAGTTGTGAGGTTTAACCTTCGTACGTGTATTAGTGGGTGGGAGGGTCATAATTACCGTACGTGTATAGGTGGGTGGGAGTGTCATCCCTATTGTACGTCTATGGTGGGTGGGAGTGCCAGAACAATTGGAAGTATATGAGTTTGCAGAGGGATCATATTCACAGTACGAGTGTACGTTTCTGAGTTCGTGGGAGGGTTATCACCATTTGACATGTATATGGTGATAACCACCATTCACACGTACAAAGCCCTCCCACCCACCATAGACGTACATATGTGGTGAGGTAACAAGAGTAGAAGTTCCTGTCAAGTCATATCATATGTTATATGAGACATTAATAAATGTTCAATTCAATATGAAAATCTCTCCATATTATAAGTCATGTTAAGATATATAAATATTGTTATTACATTGTAAATAAATAGCTGACTTGGTAACACCCTAAATAATTTATATTTAGTGGTTTATGTAAGTGAGTTTGTTATAAATAAATAGGAAATTATTTTATGAACAGATTACTGTTTTTATTTTGGTAAGAAAATTATATAATAAATGTTGATATCAAATGGACGTAAACTTAATATAAGAACTTTTCAAAAGTTATCTGCTCTATAAATAGGTTTGACGTCACTGTATTCTTGCATATAGTAATATATGTTTAAAACTGTGAGAAGTGAAAATTATAATGTAAATGTAATATGTAAATTTGTATTTGTAGATATTTGAGAACTTGTTACACAGTTGCTGACAATGTTCAGAAGTTGTCTCTGTCAAAGTTGCCAGAGGCGTCAGCTCAAATAACCCCACAACAAGACTGGATCAACTAACTTTAACTACACAAGTGACAGCCTAATGATCATAAATATTTTATTGTGTGTTATTTTGTGTTTACAATAGTTTATTTACAAAGTATAAAAATGTGGATATTTAATTATATAAAAATGAAATATAATGACATGCCACTAAATGACACCAGGATTATGAATTTGACACAGGATCGTTGTTTTTATTTTAATAAAACAGTAAGATGATGTATCACTATTTCCTACACTAAAAAACTTATTTAAATAAAAGTAAATTATCTATCAGATAATGTTCTGCAAAAGACATGGAGATTGCCAACATTTTGATTATAACCAGGAAAGTATACTAACTGCAAAAGACAATAAGATGAATCCTCAATCATCACATTTTGTTAAATAAATAACTTAGACTATAAATAAAAATGAATGGACTTTCACAGGTGACATTGTCAGATAATCCTCTGCACGAAACACAGAGATCGCCAACGTTTCGGTCTTAATACGGTGGGCCATCATCAGGGCGAAATACTATTTATACACTAGTTTAGTTAGTGGTTACTACAATAAAAAACCAAATAACTCGAATACATTATAAATACAATTGCAGTCTTTGGGTGATCACCATGTAAACAGATTATGTGCACAAAACACAGATGCATCCAGCGGTTCGGCCCAGATATACGTAGAGTTCTATCATCAGGTCAGATACCACTGGCTCACCTAGTGGTGTCTGCAACGAACTGCAAAGGTAGGATCACACTCAACCAAACAGGTAAGATATCCAGTATACCTTTATCATGGTTAAATTCAAAGAATCTAAGAGTGCCAATATTCGAGTAATGCTCAGATACTATATAACTGTATCGAAAACTTAAAATAAATTATTCATCAAAAAAACAATTAACCACACATACGTTACAGGATAGTACAAGTAAACTGAAAGCTGGATGACGAGAAAAAAACAGCTGGAATTTCGGTCAATAGTTTTGGTATTTCGTGTTTATTCAAAACGACAATAGATGCGCTCGTTAGGGGCTTCACCTCCAAACCCTTGTTATGTGTCTCCCTCTGCTGACCACGATACTGCCCAATATACTCTCTCTAGTCTCCAATCAGACATATTGTATGAACTGTTATACATTTGCTGAAAACGCATTAATGTGATGCAATACAATACATAGACACACTACATACTTGTACAGTGGTACTGACCCACCCACCCATCCGTATACGTACAGTGGTACTGACCCACTCACCCACCCATACACGTTTAGTGGTATTGACCCATCCACTTACCCATACTTGTACAGTGGTACTGACCCACCCACCCACCATACACGTTTAGTGGTATTGACCCATCCACTTACCCATACATGTACAGTGGTTTTAACCCACCCGCATACCCACACACGTACGTTGGTATACGTACACTTTAATAAGTACACTTCAATGTAACCATAGTGAAGTAATGTTATTATAAATTACCTTGCAGACAATTCACGAGTCCAATTTGATTACTGTTCACTTTAATTATTTACAATAGTAATATGATAGAATTGTTTATTACCAATGTTTCCAGTGACGTTGATTATTAGCATAGTATTAGTAATTAAAGCAAAATTAATATGTGCATATTAAAAGTGGGTAACATTTAACATTTATAGCTTGGTACATGGAAAGGGATGTAAATAGGAGATTTTAATAAAACGATAAAACAATTTAACTATCCTCAAACTTAGTCTGTTAATCCAAGCCTCGTAAGCTAAAGGTTCTTAGTTTGATATAACTTAAAAGCAAACTGCCGGCGTGGTGGCTCAGTGGCTAAGGCTTCGGACTGCGGAGGGCAAGGTCCAAGGTTCGAATCCCCACTGAGCCAACGGTCGGTACTTGACTCGTTGAATAAAGTTGACGCACAGGCCTGTAGGCCCATGTCAACTGGCGAGTGAAGTTAAAAAAAAAAAAAAAAAAAATGTTAGTAAAGATGAGTGGATATCCAATACCTGTTCATTTATTATTAAATATTTAATTAAATCAACAAAGTGATGTCAGGCTTTGTTTGCATCGAAATCACTTACTCATAGTCATAACAATCATTAAAAACCATTTTCACCCCATGTGTTATGTGTTAGCTGCCATAACTGGGAGATCACAAACTCATGACAGTCCAACTACTAGAGTTGTTGCTCGTTAGAACTACTCAGAGGGTACGTATCCAAACATTTGCTGTGGACGCGAACAACATCATAGCTCGAAGAATATTTTGAAACTTGGAAGCTAAATCCTAACCCATAAAAAAACGAGGTAGCCTGCTTCCACTTAAGTAACAGACTGGCTAATCAAAAATTGAACATCTTTCTAGATGTTGTTAATCTCCATCATAATGATCATCCTCAGTACCTGGGAGTAAAAATGTGGTTTATATCAATCGCTGACGTTTAAAAGCTATTAAAAAAAATCAGCTGAAATAAAAACCAGGACAAATGTAGGCTACTACATCATATTGCAAGAAGAGCTTTGACATCCGTATGACGTTGTATGCACACGTCCTGCATACAACTGCGTTGTTACTGGTCTGTTTATTCAGCTGATGAATACAGTGCTCCCGTATGGCTAAATAGTGTTCATACTAAAGTGGTCAATGTCCAACTTAATAGGGTCATGAGACCTATTAGTGTCACTTTCATGTCAACTCCACTTCCTTGGCTCCCGGTGATATGTAATATAGCTCCTGTAGAGATAATACGTCAGGAGGCACTACTCAAAGAATTCAATAAAATCTTGAATGCTCTGCACCACCTACTACAAAGGATCTCCCACGTAAGAACGGTTGCTTAAAATCTTGAAACCCGCCTCTACTAACTTTGAATCCACTTTCCAGTTAGCAGATTAAACTTCTTGCCCAATAGTAG
This sequence comes from Stictocephala bisonia, assembly GCA_035578905.1. Taxonomy (NCBI): domain Eukaryota; kingdom Metazoa; phylum Arthropoda; class Insecta; order Hemiptera; family Membracidae; genus Stictocephala; species Stictocephala bisonia. The sequence continues at coordinate 240,429 of JAQJVL010000289.1, forward strand.
CTGGGCCGTAGTGTGGAATAGATTTTATGGACGATATAAGTTCCTTATTAACAATCCGTCAATACCTATTGGTGGGATGAACCTCCCTCCTAGAGAGTGGACACTCTTGAATTGGTTCAGAATTGGTATGGGTAGATGTAGGTACTGGAGGTGTAAATGGGGATGGACACTAGATCAGTCGTGTGATTGCGGTAATTTTATCCAAACAATGGAACACATAGTTAAAGTGTGACCCCTGCGCTTTTATACGGAGGGATTAGCCAGCATAAACCGAATCATTGAGGCAGGTCTTAGATGGCTCGATGGATTGGACTTAGCTTTGTGACAGAAGATCACTTTAAATTTTATAATCAATGAATATATAATCATGACTTTTGGATATTTATCAAAATATACATCGCAGCTTTATAATTGACAAATGGTAGCTGACAACAACCATACTATATGTAGGTTATCAGTGTCTTTGGAATAGATAAACAAAAGTTAAATTGAATGTTAAAGAATGTATTATTTGACTGGGTGAAGTTATGGTTAAGAAGCTATCTCTAACACCATCAGTGAAAGGGCAAATGGGCTTCGGGCAAGTATGGGATAGTTCAGACGGTCACTATGCAAGGAACAGCCGCTCTCAATGTCACTTGCCGTCGTTGTCTTGTGATGACGCGAGAACCGTCTGGTCAGGGACTCGTATTTTTATTTACCAGGGACACTGGTAAATAAAAATACTACCAATAAGTTAATTCATGGAACACAGATATTTTGACGGGACTCTGATTTTGACATCAGATTTATACCGAAAGTGCAAAATGCTTATATCTTGAAAGTACAAGATGAAACTTTCCAGTGATTCTGAAGTGCAAAAATATATATTTTTTATTCTTGATTTTGTACAGCCTACATGACAAGTATGGGTAAGCTGGTGGTCAAGCAATATAATTCCTCAGGACTTTGAGCCTAAGTTAGAGGTAGCTTGAGATTTAAATCCCAGCCTCTACCGTCTACAGGATCTTTGTATCAATGAAGTTCATGTTGTACTGTACTGGTTCACCCCCTCACCCTGTCTGAATGTGTTTCAATAATTTCCCCACACAAATCAGTCCATGGAGTGTGGAGAGAGTAGGGTTATATTATATTAGACTGGCCTCTCCTTTTTGTAAGAGAAAAAAAAATATAGGCCTAAATCTCGTAGGGAAAACAAACATTTACATCAGTTTGTTGATTTAAACGTGTTTTGTTACCAAAGGGGATGAAAACACTTCACTCAATCCCAAGAGGGTTAAGGTTAGAGAGTGAATTGTATGTTTCAATTCAAGGCCACATTTTATCCACAGATGTTGTTAGTTACAAAGAACATTCAAAAATGCTTCGTACAAAAATTGTTATTACAATTAGAGCAAAAGTGACAAGTTTTAAATAATTTTAGTTTTTGTTTTGGAGCAAAAATATTTATAGGCATACAACTATTGTAAATCATAATATTAATAAATAAAAATAAATTCGTTCTCATGAAAATTAGAAAATATTATAAAATTTATAAATGCCTTTAAACTGTTATTTTAATTTGTTTTAATACTGACACGGCGTCCACTTAGTAGTTGCAACGAACGTGGAAATTGCTACACTACCCAACACGGACACACCAGACTTTTTTTTATCGAGGAATCTGGAGTGTACATGATGCGGAGTAGTTAGGGTGCGGATAGAAAGAGAGACGGGGCGAGGGGAAGAGATCTGAGATCAAGGCTTGTTATTTAGTTAAAAATTATACCAACACTAAATAGTTCAGAATCCACGTGGTACCTTAGTTGCCCTGGCTCTTATAACATTAATAAATTGCTCTTTCTATGGGAAACTTGGCCTTAGAAATAAAGACTATCCTCGTTCATCTACACTAACCATATTCATTCACCATAGTCTCTACAAATAGAGTTTTAATAATAATAATAAATAATAATAATGATAACGAATCTTTAGAAATATTAAGTCAACCCAAAATTAGTTACGACAAAATATACATTTTAATTATGATTTGACAATGCGTAACAATCTCAGTTTCCCATAATAATTAACAATGTGTAGCAATATGAGTTTTCCCCAGAATTGACAATCTGTAACAATCTGAGTTTCCCCAAGTAATTGACAATCTGTAGCAATCTGAGTTTTCCCAAGTAATTGATAATCTGTAACAATCTGAGTTTCCCCAAGTAATTGACAATCTGTAGCAATCTGAGTTTCCCCAAGTAATTTACAATCTGTAACAATCTCAGTTTCCCATAATAATTAACAATGTGTAGCAATCTGAGTTTTCCCATGTAATTGACAATTTGTAACAATCTGAGTTTCCCCCAGTAATTAACAATCTGTAGCAATCTGAGTTTTCCCAAGTAATTGACAATCTGTAACAATCTGAGTTTCCCATAATAATTAACAATCTGTAGCAATCTGAGTTTTCCCAAGTAATTGACAATCTGTAACAATCTCAGTTTCCCATAATAATTAACAATATGTAGCAATCTGAGTTTTCCCCAGCAATTGACAATCTGTATAAATCTGAGTTTTCCCCAGAATTGACAATCTGTAACAATCTGAGTTTCCCCAAGTAATTGACAATCTGTATAAATCTGAGTTTCCCCCAGTAATTAACAATCTGTAGCAATCTGAGTTTTCCCCCAGTAATTGACAATCTGTAACAATCTAAGTTTCATCCAATAATTGACAATGTGTGATGAAGTGCTGTGTCAAAGAAAAGAACAAAGACCTATTGAGACCCAACATTTAAAATATAACCGCTAGCTTTAAACAATTGCCATTGATTCAGCAATTAACTTCCTTATACGTACTTTTTCATGAATTTGAAGTGATTCTTACGTTATACTACACTGTTAAATAATGTTTATATTTAAGATAGTAAAACATGTATTCATTAGAGTTATTTGTTTATATGGATTCGTTTACCAGTGTGTTTAAAATAAAATGAAAATAGAATAGCTTTTAATTGTTTTTTACACTTAAACTAACTACTTCTGACTTTTTGTAATTGTTATAACTATCGGTTGTAAAAAAAAAAAAAAAAAAAACACTGTAAAAATCCAACCAGTTTTGTGCATTTATCGATATACAAAATTCGATTGTACGGAAAAAGTTGTAGAAATAAAAATCACCTATTTATACATCAATTATGTCTGGATGTCCAGTAGAACATAGTGCAAGTAGGGAGAGGTTAGGTAGGAAAGATGTACATCTGACAATCATCTGAGAATCAACGGAAGAAAGATGTACACTTGAAAATATTCTGAGAGTCAGAGGAAGAAAGACGTAAATCTGAAAATCGACTGAGAATCAGAGGAAGAAAGACGTGCACCTGACATTCGTCTGAGAATAATAGGAAACAAACGTACAATATAGTGGTCACTGAAGGATGTACAAGAAGATAAAAGTTAACAGATTTTAATTAATTTTGAAGTATGTACTACAAAGTTAATTAAAATCTAAAAGATGAGGCATATTTTTATATAATGTATCCACTTATATACAGTGTTATATGATCATATATTTGTTTTGTTTGAAGGTATTACAAATAATACATTATAAGTGAACGTCACACAACACAAACATATTACAATATAAACACAAAATGCACAAATATATTACAATACAAGTACAAAATGTACAAATCACCATAATCGGTGATCGATTTCGTGAACCACGCTCGCCTTCCTCAGACCATAGGGATTCACAAAAGAATGCATTCTTTGGGAATACCTGTGGTCTGAGGAAGGTGTGCGTGGTTCACCCAAATCGATCACCATAAATTTGTGGATTTTTTACTTGTGTTGTAGTATGTTTATGCATTTTGTGCTTATAAAATATTTGTGTATTATTGTAATATATTTGTGTTGTATGACGTTCACTAGTACAGCATTTGTACCAACACGTGTAAGCTAATTAGAAAAAAAATAGTTTTCATCGTTTTGTTTATTAGAAATACCTAGAAGAGCATATGAAATACCTAGACTAACATTTAAACACATTTTTTTAAAATTTTCATTATTAAGATGTTGATTGTCAAGATATGGACGAATATAAGGGGTGAGTGAGTGTAGATGAACAAGTGTTATTAACTAAGGTCAACTGATCCTAAGAAATATCTGTTTATTAATAGCCTAATTGCCAGGACAACTAAGGGATCTACAGCTTTACGTGGAATCCATAACATGAGCTTTGACGAATATTTCCCCTTCTAGGATAACATTTCTTAATAGTGCATCTATTCTATAGAATTAGATCTATAGATTATAGATTTATAGATTTTTAGCCTAATTGCCAGGACAACTAAGGGATCTACAGCTTTACGTGGAATCCATAACATGAGCTTTGACGAATATTTCCCCTTCTAGGATAACATTTCTTAATAGTGCATCTATTCTATAGAATTAGATATAACTCTAGCACTATACACTCTCAGTTAAGAATACTATCGCAAACATATTTCCTATTGTGATACTTTAATAGCATCTATCATTATTAACTAAAAAGAAAAAATAAATAAATAAACAGTCATCAAACAAAAAATTGGTTCACAACATTAAATATCTTGATAGTAAAAATATAATGTTATATACTTTTATCTTTTAAAATTATCATTGCACTTATATAAAATAGTGCACTATAACAATATTTAACATATTTTTAAGTTCAGATATAAACTATTTATTTTCCGTTGATAAAATAAAATCAACAAATATCATACAGGTAACGAAAACTCAACACTATTTTTTATTTTAGGCCTATATAAGTAATATGATATAACATCTCAACAATCCTCCGGTCAGTAAAACAGACAATTTAATCAACTGTTGTGTTTCGCAGAAGTGATAAAACTGTCAGCCTTAAATCCAAATGATAGAAACTTGGCTTTGCCTTACAGTTGGTAGATCCCCTGCTGCGTCGTAGCTGTGTTTGTAATAACGCCAAGTTGTATGTCTTGACGGGCAAATCGTTGCAGCCATCTTCTCAGAATTGTTTTCATTACACACTAGTACTGTACACGGAAAATTTAACTTCGTCAACATTAAATACATTTGTTAGATTTATAATATTTCTCAGATATATAATATTTCTTTGGAATAATCCGAGTTTGTGATTTGACTAAACGGCAATGCTGATTCAGAGACTTCGTTGAAATACATGCTGCCATCTATGCTTGACGTGGTTGGAAAAGTCCTGGAAACATTTCTGAAACCGAGATTGCTTAAGGCCGTCTGTGATACCGGTTATCTGGCTCCCAGTAGCATGGCTTATTCAAAGATGTGCTTGACTTCTCTAGCTTGTTCTACCTTGAGCGGAATTATGAAAGCAATCAAGGCAGTCCATCGATGTTAAGAATCCTCACCTAAATGGAGAGAAACATTAGATGAATTGCAGTGGATCTTCAGTGTGACGGACTATCGGCTCAGAATAATAAGACGGATAGTAGATTATTGTATAAAACAAAGCATATTCTTGGAAACGTTTCGTTTGATAGTTCGCTTCAGATTAAGATGCCTTACAATGTTTTCCTGACAAGTTATGTCAATGATGTGTCATCATAGGGAGGACTCAGGAGTTGGTATTGCTCTACCAGAATCAGGCGATGCTCCTGGTTCAAACCTAAATGAATAATCATGGACGAAGCTGGTGGTTACCAAGAAAAGATCACAATCCTCGTTTGGTGGAGAATCCCAACAGTGGTCCCCGTAACTGTGAAGACTAACGAGGTCCAGACCAAGGTGGTTGTACCTGGGTGGAATGCAACACTTTATTTCGTCACTGAGACTGCATGGAGATGTTTTTCGGAGTATCGGTATCAAAAGGCTGATGGGGAATGTAAACGAAGTCTTCTCATATCCACGGTAAGTGCTACTCTTCCATGTTGTGTAGAAATTGGGGCGGATGCAGTAAGAATGAGATAGTATAGCAAACATGTACTACCAACGCAGAATGAACAACAATCATGTAGCCTGAAGATAAGGATGATGTCCAGCACTCGTTGTTCTCGTGTGAGTGTTTTGTTAGTGAGAGAAGAACACTTTCCTCCTCGGCAAATCCTGCTGTGGTGGAGACTATGTTGCGAAGTAAAGATGACTGGGATGCTGTGGCATTCTTCTTCGACAAAGAAGCAAGGAAGACTAACCTATAAGTATCTAGGGTGAAGTGGAAGTGATCTCGTGAGAGACATGTGGCCAGGTATTATGTCGCCTGTAATGTTTCCGGAGAGGACCATCACAGCCTGTAGGGTATTCCATGACTTAAAATTACTCTTAAGGGTGAGTCCCACAATTAGTTGCGTGATTGATTTTTCCTTCGTAAAATATTAAATAGCTATTAAATAACATAAAAAACATGATTTTTTATGAATAAGTGAATTATTTAAGTTCATCTAGTATAATTATTATGTATTTTGTTGTATACTTTTGCTTTTATTAAATAAAGTTAAGATTAGTGGAATAATCATTTTAAAATGTCCCTTTTACAAGACAAATATTAAAAATATTTAAGTGTTCTTTTCTTTTTATTCTGATTTGCTAATGGTGTTAATAAAATAATTGTATTTCTACAGATAACTTATCTGTGGTATTACGTTCCAAATTTGCTATTTCATTTATGAAACGTTTTCTAATAGAACATTTTGTCTGTAATATTAAAAAGTCCAAAAAAAATAAAGAAACTGTTATATAGTACATACTTTTTATATTATTAATTTCAAATAATTCTTAAAACATAACTCAAACTGATATATTTTAGCAAGATAGTTTAAATTTCCAATTGAGTAGCATTAAGTATGATCACGTTTATTAGTGTTTGCAATTCCATTCTATAAATAAAAATTTAACTACTTTTTGTTAGAAAAGTTACTTATAGATTGCTAAAGCTATAATCATATCTTTTTATCAGTAGGTATACATTTAAGAGTTATTATTTTCAAGTAACATATATATTACATTTACTAATATCAAATAATCACATTTCTATTGAATGTTCGACAGATGACTATTATAAAATGAAACAAGAATCAACATGAGAATTCCTATAAATTTCATGCGTGCTTTAGAGTAAAAAAATTTGTCCCACCAATGTTTTTTTAATAAAATATGAAGAAAACATTCCCTGGAGAACAAACCACTTGAGGTACTATTTAAAAGTGTAAATGAAAACGAGACTCCCAAACACACTGAAGTAAGTTTTCTTTCGATCAAGAAGAGGATATTTGTGTTTTACTCATGGTGAAAGCAATTTCCATCTCAAATCACCCGTAAAACGAGTTTAAGTGATCACAAAGCCTTTCATGATAATGTTGGAAAGAGGAATTCATACAATAACTTATCCCCTATTGCCTTTCCCACATACGAGGGGAAACATCAGCTTAGGAATATTTACAGTAAAGCAATGGTTTTTATAAATATATAAGTTTAAAACATCTGGGGAACAGAGGTAGTGTATATTATCAATATTTGTGGAGAGTTGAGACGATGACACATCTTTGAGTATTTTATAAGGTGAATATAATTATTTATGAGAGTATAAGGTGAGTGTATATTCATACTAGCTGCAATAAGCTTAGACTACAAAAGTCTATTAATAGCCCAATAGTCCGGGCCACTATGGGACATAACATATTACATAGAATCCGAACAACGTAGCACTGCTTTCTGTCCAGCTAATTGACAAGCCTGATATTAAGTTATCTTCCATACAAAACACCTGGACCAATTCAAAACGGACACCTCAGACTTTTTTATGTCTTTTTACTCCTTAAATTGTTATAAAAGACATTGAAATGTTTTTCAAAATCGTTAAATATTTTATCCATCTGCACAAACAAATATTACGTTTGTCTAAACTCACTGAGTGCTGTTATTATGAGAATAACGCTGTTACTGTATTTAGTATATTTTTGAAATGTTACGTAAATTAACAATGCAATAACTTATAGCTACTTGTGATGTTTAAAAGTTCACAAGGGCAACTATGCACTTTTTAGAGTCTTTAAAAAACATGAGAACTTGACAAAAAAGTAGGGGGAGTATAATTAATACTATAATACAAAAATTTGAACACTTGTTTATTTTTTTATTAAAGTGAAAAAAAAATTGTTAACAATAATTATTTATATTTTTTTATTGCATGAGTTTTTATGCTGAACATTATTTTTCAATAACATTATTTTTTGGCCCTAAAACACATTTTTCACTTACTTAACCTCTTTTAAGCCTATAAATATTCAACAAAAATTCATAATTTGCGTTTAAACTGAGTGAATGGCCTAAATCGTTTCTGATGGAAATGTATGCAAATATGTTTTGCTGTTGTTATTGCTTTAATTGACATGATGCATTTGGGCAGCGTCGACGATTTATTAAGAAATTAGCTTTTCCGTGATATCTCAAATAAGATATCTGTTGCACACCAAATTGGTTTTCAAATTCACGTTTATCTTATAAAAGAAAAACAACTTTAACAAATCATGGCAAAAACGATAGATAAAGGCAATATAATGAAAAGAAGTATTTGACATAAATTATACTGTACAATTTGTTTTGTACAAAACAGGTTTTCTCTAGATTATAAAACATTTTCCCAGAACATATTAACGTGGTTTTACCCCCTGCTGAAACATATAAAGATATATAAAGCGTCTAGAAAGTGCATAAATACTGTTCAGAAGTGCCCTGGAAAGGATCTTTAATGAATGTTTCATAATCAAGCAAAGTGTATCCATTAGTTACCAGCCGCAAGGCAACCCTTATATCAACTAATGGGACCTTAAAAGGTCCATTTGTCAGTCTTAGTCTTTAAAGTATACCACATTGTTCATCTTATGACATGTGTATCTGCACTTAGCAATAATGATTATTCTTCTCATAGGGACAAATTTCGTTCTACAACATTCATTAACATAATTTGTAATGGAATTAAAACGAGTTTTATTGTAAGGAAGTGTTTAATACTAAATAATATACTTTTTGCTCTGAAAATCTTGCTTTCTAATTCCAGACAAGATATAAATTTTGATCAAAGATACAATTTTTAAAAATTGATTATAAAAAAATGCATAACATTAATTAACCCTTTGGTAATCCATTTGTTGATTAAATAATATGGATTGAAAACTAATTTTAGAATTGAACCTAAAAACATGTAACAAGTGGATTTAATTTAGTTATATTTGGTTTATTCATAACGATTATCCATTTGTAAACAAAACCATCAACAACAAATTTCTTTTTTGTTCCACAAACATAATTTCATATAAGAAAATATTATCCATGGTCGGTCTGAATCTAATGGGGAATTAATTTAAAAAAGCCAAATCGATCCTTTTTTACGTCAATTTTAATTATTGATGAAAAACATATTTAATTTTTTTAAGTTAAATTAATAGTAGCAGCCAATTCATACATAATACAAAATATACGATAGAAATAATACATGGAGTTCATAATTTAAAAGTAAAAAATGAGACAGAATGACGATAACTCTATCGTTGCAAATGCAAATAAAACATCCTCAGGCTTTTTTATGTATAGAAATAAATAAAAACTTAAAAATAGACAAAAGCAAATTCAAATATAACAGTATCTATAAATAATTATCGTATCACAACCTGTCAAAACTCATAATTAAATAATACCTATATCTAAAACGATACATCCACCAAATACTTAACCATCCATTTGCAGAACTGTTATAAAACAAAAGTAATAAATTTAGAACAATTAGTAGTATATTCTAATAATATGAATCATACTATTCATATAATAAGTTAAATGGTATAGAAAATATAAATATGCAAATCCGCAAAGACATATGGTACATAAATAATAATCACGTTAAAGCACTCAAAAATAAATAAAACCTAACTCTAAAGTAATAATATAACAACGAATTGAAATTATATACGAAGAATACAAATTCACCGATAATTTAATAACTTGATCATTTTTTACGAAAACTTTGATTCCCACTAAGAAGTTTCCCTAACAGAGTGCTGCCGTTGGCACTTAGGGATTAATGAACTAAAATTCATCTCAGGAATTGGAAATAAATAAACAAAAAAGAGGTTAAATTGTTGTTACTAAGATTATTCATTATTATTATTCATTTTTCATTCATAAGACGCCGATCGTAAGGGTATGAGCCAATATGAGGGTTGAATGAGTATCATGAGTGTAGATGAGCGATTGTAGTCATTGTTACTAACTAAGGTCGACTGTTCCTCAGAAATAGCTATTTATTAGTAGCTCAATAGGCAACTAAGGGACCTACAGATTTACGTGGAATCAGAACCACTTAGTGTGGTTTGATTTTCCACTAACTGACAAACCTGACACTCAGTTCTCTTCCCTACACAACATCTGAAGTACCATCCTCTTGAGTACCATCCAACATTGTAGACAAGTCCTGACTTCTGTAGTAATGTCCACATCTGTAGTCACACTACTACAGAAGTGTATCTTTAGTGACACGTCATAGTGCCTATCACCTACAACCTCCCCAATACCTTGTCACTAAGTAGCTGGGTTACAGCTCTGCACCACCAGTGCCCACTTTAACTGATTACCAAACCTACTAGAGGATATACTTTTTGTATTCCGTTTAAAGGTAATTTACCAAGGGTAATAGTATGATGAAGTTTGTTATAAAAATATTAAAATTATTTTGTTAATTCATAATCCATCCAAACATACAATTGTGACATTCATACAGTCACTCATCAATTTTTATACAATTCCCTCATTATTTGATGTTGTGAATGCACAATAATCTATTATCAGTAGTTCATCATGTTCTTGTCAATTGAATAGAACACGTGTAAATTACCAAGGAGTTTTTTGGTTCGTTACGTACGTTTAGTTTTTCTTTTTTTTAAACTTCACTCGCCAGTTGACATTGGCCTGCAGGCATGTGCGTAGACTTTATTCAACGAGTGAAGAATCGACCGTTGGCTCAGTGGGGATTCGAACCTTGGAACTTGCCCTCCGTAGTCCGAAGCCTTATCCACTGAGCCACCACGCCGGCAACTGAGTTGGCTTCAATATTGATTTTTGTATTTTTTCGACACGTTTCGGGAGATTGTTGATTTGTCTGACCGCAGTGATTGTATCTTTGCTTGCTCCCATATTATGCGTTAACATTGCGAAAGTATTGTGATCGTTGATTTTATAAGTTGGTCTAAAAATCCATTTTAGTGACGCCTGAACCCAAAAAATGTTTTTCTTTTCGAAAAAAATGGTGTCTGTCCATATGTGTGTATGTGCAGTTCACTTTAGACCAAACGTATGGTTTTTTTTTATATTTGGTATGTAGGTATATTTAGCTAATATCTCAAGACAATTTTTTAACTATTTTTAATTTTTTTTTATTTTTATGGGTAAAAAATACAGATCATCTCTTTATTCTCCTTCAGCTCATCAAGGATAAACTAAATAATTATTAATAAAGGTTTATATATCTTTACAAACTGACACTGAGGTTTTCTACTTCCATAAAAAGTTTATCGCCGTTTCTTTTTACGCTGTGATGTCATCTCTTAAAGAACACATATACTTAAACTCTAGTACAAACGTGTAAAAATATTTATCATTATGAAAAAAATATTAGCCTATGAAAGGACGACATAATAGTATGACGTGGAAGTATACTCAGTTCTACCTTAGCAATAGTTGTTACTTAGAATGAAATATAAATCCATTGTTTGAGTTTGATTTGTTATAACATTAAAAATATTATAGGAAATATAGCACACTGACGTTAAGTTTGTGTGTAAAAGCCACCCAAACAACGTCAGGATTGAGCTGGATTTTCCTGTCGGATTGGGGAGGTTTTATATCACGCCAGACTGTCATGTGTACACCGTCTACTGTATTGAATATTTATTGATTTGAAGTAGTAAATATTAGTGTTAGGATATCAAACACCAAAATTTGTTTTTAAATATGTGCCTTTCCCTTAGGCATGTTATATTAGACATTTAATATACATTTTTCTTTGAATAAAGTAATTCTTGATATTTACTTTGAATGTTAGTAATATTTAAACTGTAAACATATGAATCTTACGATTACAAATATAACTGTACAATAGTATTTATATTTGTTAATTTACAGGTCTGTAACTAAATCATTCAAATTAACTGCCGCAATGTAACCTAAACATTTAATATTTTCAATATTACAAATGTCATATTTTTTTATTTATATTCCTATAATACATACTATTCATCCTTTTTCTCTTTTTCCTCTTTACACTTTCCAGACCTATGAGACTACAGGTCTGTACGTGAACTATATTTAAGATGTGAAGTACCGACCGTCAGCTGAACTGTTAATTCGAACCCTGAAAACCTCCACTACGTTGTGTAAAGGATTGGACATTGATCTACCACGAACACTGATCTACCACAAACACTGATCTACCACGACGGCTAAGCATTTAATTATAAAAGTGCACTATAGCCAATATTTAAATATGATTCATTAGTTGGCAAATCTATAACAGTTAGGTATTTTCATCTTAAGTATACTGCATCATGCTAATATTATAAGGGACTGTGGACTGCATGGACTTGAAAACTAATAGTTAAACCTAACTTATCTGTAATTATGTAATATATAAATAAATAAATAAATAAATATATATATATATATATATATATATATATATATATATATATATATTATTAGTTATACAGAATTTAAAGAATTTCAAGGAATATTTCATGTTACTGCAATTATATTTCCTCTTGGTAAAACACTTTCAAAACTCAGTAACTTGGTTTACCATTGAAACGTAATTAAACAAGTGATGTTATGAGTCAGCCTTTCTGTACAGAGGTCGTTGTTTTACTGCAGGACTATTGGGAACAATAATTACGAAAGTTCAGAGTTACTAGTGTAATATCGTAAATACACAAGTCAATAATACCGGTAACTTGAAACTTTGTCTATCATAGACACGTTAGTTCAACTCTAACGTCACGAGTCAGCCAATAAGTACAGAGGTCGTCGTTTTACTGCAGGACTCTTGGGAACAATAATTATGAAAGTTTAGAGTTACTAGTGTAACATCGTAAAGACACAAGTCAATAATACCGGTAACTTGAAACTTTGTCTATCATAGACACCTTAGTTCAACTCTAACGTCATGAGTCAGCCTAGAAGTATAGAGGTCGTTGTTTTACTGTAGGACTCTTCGAACAATAATTACGAAAGTTCAGAGTTACTACTGTAATATCGTAAAGACACAAGTCAATAATACCGTTAACTTGTAACTTTGTTTATCATAGACACGTTAGTTCAACTCTAACGTCATGAGTCAGCCTAGAAGTACAGAGGTCGTTGTTTTACTGCAGGACTCTTGGGAAAAATAATTATGAAAGTTTAGAGATACTACTGTAATATCGTAAAGACAAAAGTCAAAAGTCAATAATACCGTTAACTTGTAACTTTGTTTATCATAGACACGTTAGTTTAACTCTAACGTCATGAGTCAGCCAATAAGTACAGAGGTCGTCGTTTTACTGCAGGACTCTTGGGAACAATAATTAATTACGAATGTTTAGAGTTACTACTGTAATATCGTAAAGACACAAGTCAATAATACCGTTCAGTTACACTATACTGAATTGGTTATTAGCGTAGTTGGTTCAATCCAAGCTTCATAAGCTAAAGGTTCTCAGTTCGATCCCAATCAGAGTCATAACACATTTTGAGAAGGATCAGCTGATAACCACCGGCTGTTCATTTGTCATTGGGCTATTAATTAATGACACTTTCTAAGGAATAGTCGGCCTTAGTTTGTAACAATGACTACATTCGCTCATCTACACTCACCACACTCATTCGAAATCCATATTGCCCATATCTTGTTGATCGGCGTCTTATTAATAAATAAATGAATAAATAAATACAATATAACTTTATTGTGTTTCAATTTACGTAAAATATTTAATAAAACTTAATACGCCACCACTTTTGGTATGTGTATGGGATTTTGAGAGGGACTACCAGCACTCTTGTTGAGGTGAGTGGAAAGGTTAGACATAACTCTCTGTGTATGGGAGGGTGAGAGGGACTACCACTGCTTATGTATATGTGGGTGGGATAGACAACACGATTATTTTAGATATTATAAAAAAATGTAAGTCGGCTGAGAACGAGTGAGAGAGGAAGACAGCATACAAGATTGTATTGTGCAACCTTGAATCATTAAGCGAGCTGGAGCGTCTTCTTCGTTGGTTTTTTTCTTCTTGCTGTTTGGTGTGCAAGTCCGTGCCATTTGGATCATAATCCATGGACTCACCGACTTCTTAGAACTCGGTATAGGTGCTTATCGCATTGTGTGTGCAAAAATTTAAGCGTGTTTGTGACATCAAGAGAAGAACTTGTGCGAATTTATAAAAGTCGAGGAATACGCTTCCATTTCACCCACTCCATGGCCTGAAGATGCCGAAAAGAAGTTCGCTACATTTATATAAAAAATTAAGAATACACGTTGGAGTGAAGATGTATTATTGAAACCTTTCTTTGGTTCAAGGTCCTTCGGAATATTACTTATTTTAATAATTTACAACTACCGAACAACTAGTCATGTACAAATTAAACTAAATTCATAATAACTTGATGATGTTATATTTAAGATTATGATTTATTGATATGTTACTTGCTAAATTAGTTGTTTAATTTCGGATGTATTATTAAACTGATTTTAATGATTTAATTAGGTGACGTAGTCTTGTTTTCAAACAATTATTAATTTTAAAATGTCATTTAAGTGAAAGTATATTATATTTGTGTCTGTATGTTTACTGTGTTTTGTATGTATGTATGTATCCATGTATGTGTTCCGCTTTTTTACTGGTTAATTATATTTATATATATTTAAAGTTTTTTTATGTAAAATTACATTACTTCATGCATTACTACCGAGCTGCCCAGGTTTTAAAAGTATCTACATGCATAATAAAAGCACTTATATTCATCTGGAGGACTCTGCTTTGTGGCATAAAGTTCTTTGAAATATTAAAAATTGTCAGTAAAAGATATTCCTCTCCTGCAAAGTCTGTTAAAGCTCCAAGTCACTATTCAGAAAAAGACAAGCTTTGCTTTAAGCGGTTTATCCTCATTTGAAAGAGCTCAAGTTGAGACATCTGCCTTAAATATAATGACCAGGATAACATACATTAAGTTTCCACGACTAATTTTGAAAATGAAAAGACCCATACTATATTTAACTCATCTTAAAAATTGTATAAAGGTATGATACTATTTTAGATAAAGTGATGATGAAAAAATATTGAATACAGTCTTAAGATTAATATGCTTGGTAAAATAGTTGAAAAAAGTGCCCACGAGTATTTTATTTTTTAATGACAACTATATCAATAAAGTAATATAATAATAATCAGAAGCTTTAATCATAAACATTAAGTACATCGTACAACACAAAATAATAATATGAATGATGAAAAGTATAAAAGTGGTTAGTTTTGTCAGTCTTTTATTCTCTTGTTTGTTGTCCAGGTTTGTTATCAAGATTACTTGTGTGGCTAAAAACTTGTCAATTGAGTAAACTGACTTACTAAAAATCTAACAGTGTAGTTATTGTTTTTTCCTCTTTTTTTTCTATTATCTTAAGTTGAATCGGAGCATTATAGGAGCAACTTAAACGTCTTTTGTGTTTTATGTCCAAGGAGTTTTATGTTTTGAGACATTTGAAAGTCATTTGGGATTGATATTTGTTTTTGTTTTTGCTTTTTCAAATAATATGTTGAGTTTTTTTTTATTAAAAGCCAAACCATTTCATTACATTAAGAAAGTATTTTAATACTAACTACATTTTGTTAGGCCTCTTGCTAGCCTGTTACCACGCCTTATTTCAATAACGGGGTGCAACCGAATGTAGCCTGATGAATTTTTACCATTGTCTCATAACAACGCTGGAGTAATCAATAAAAATGCCAGTGGTGTGTAAAAGTAAAATAATAATAAAAATAGGAGAAGCACGTAACATAGTAAAATATTACAAAGGTGATCTTTGAACTAATACTTTTAGCTGAAACAGTGTAAATTATACATATATTACAAAGCAGGCCAGAAAGTACTTCTGGTTTAATGAGTAACTATGTACGGATAAAACTATAATCTTTTAATCATGAGATAACTAGATAATGTAAATTTAAATTTTGGTGGGTGGTACTTTACACTTTCTTTGGTGATGGTACCTTGTGGTGAAGCAAGCACACCTAAATAAGTTTTCAAACAAATACCTTTTTGTAACTCACTTTTTAGCTTTATTGCACGATTCAACAACATAATACCGTACTTTTTGTCTGTTGAAAGCGACAAAACAAATATTTAATATTTTTATTTTTATTAGATTTCTTTTTTTCTTGTAATTTTATGTATCATTAATGTTACTCTTATAAGTTAAAATAACTCTTTTGTACGATATTTTTAACGGACATTAAAAAAAGGAAATTTTAAAGTGCATCAGAATGATACAAATATGAGCAATCCATGAACATTTAAGGTTAATCATAAAAGAGCAAATATTTTTGCTTAACAGCAGTATTATGGTGTATAAAAATCAGATGGTTTCAAATTTACAGGAAAAATACGCAATTACCACAGTACAAATATTGTAGTGATAGAAAAAGGATGATAGAATTTTTAGAGCCAGTGGCGTGGAGGACAAGTTTTTTTTTACATTTCAGGTACTCTTTCCAGCATCCTAAACCTCTTAAAACAAATGTATTCATGCTATTTTATCTTCTTTCCAGTTCGAAAAATTTTTGAGACTGATTTGCTTACGAAATAAAAAAATATATATTTATATAATCCTAAATGTAATATTGTGTTTGAGCCAGGAAAATTGTGACCTCCATCTTATATTTATATACATGGGTTTCAGTAGTGGAGGGGAAACGTTCCACTCTTTCCACCGACGTTTAACACAGACGTGACTATTACACCTCTAAGCTACTATTTGTGTTCCATTTCTGCAACAGTGTTCAGTTATAAAAACGTACTGTAGTAAATGTACAAGTTTTTTATTTATATTTATAGCTTACATTCTTATTCATTGTGATATTTGTTAACTAATTGTTGTATAAAGAGTAAATTATTATTTAATTTAATCCTTTTAAGCACGATTGGTTGGTGTTAATAAAACATACCAATGTTTACTGATGTTGATGGCATAACGGGAAGGGCGGGCTTATGCGCCCCCTACCATCTATATAGTCCACATGACAATTATTCAATGAAACTACATATTGAGTAAGCGTAATAGCACCACTCAGTGCATCTCACTCACAGTAGTTCGTTCCGAAGGTCACAATCAATATGGCCTTTCCAAAGTTAGTAATCTTATATAATATAAACAATCAAATTATTGGCTTACCATCAAACGACTGACATGAACATTATAAATCACTCCTCTACAGATCGTATTTGGCAAAGGTAACCAAAGCAACAATGAAACCCCTGGGGAGTTCAGATATATAAAACTACCACCTTTCCAAACGATCGAGGTGACTCCAAGCTGACTCAGAGCCCAGCCAAATGTAAAATTGTGCTTGTCCGTGCATGAGCTTTCTGTTTAACCAGAAACGTTTCCCCTAAAATAAAAACTGTTTTTGAAAGCACTTACGCAAGAAAACAACTGAAAAATTAAGGTTAGGCATTAATTAGTGTTTAGTTTATTGGAGGTTATTTTAGTCAAGTTATCACCCATTTCAATTTAGTTTGAGCAGTTCTTCATAAAATTAAAATTACATTTTGTTACAGATACAAAAAAAGTTGGTTTTGAAATAATAGAATTTTTGGCCGTGGATGTCACACCATCTTAGCAATTTCACCAATTTAATAGTAACAATAATCTAACTTTAAGTGAATTTAACGGACATGTTTTTACTATGCCTAAACATAACATATACGACAATTCAGAACCAAAGACTACGCAATCAGATTTATATATAAAACCATACATCCTTACATTTTTCCATTGATTATATTTTTAACACATAAATTTTAGTATATTGCGGAATATCAATACCGTATGTCAAAAAAAAAAAAAAAAAAAAAAAAAAAAAAAAAAGAAAAAAAAAAGAAACTAGTAGAAATCATAAAGTCTAAAACGATATAAAGTATCTTTTAACTAATACATAACAATGATATTATTCATACTGATAGTCAAACGTAAGCCGAGACAATCTCTAAGGGAAAATCGGGTTGCTCTCATGGAATGATATGAAAGTAATCAGCACATAGAAAGTAATTATCGTTTAAACACACAAACATCAAATAAATTTGTGTTCAATCAAAAACTATCAAAATGATATTCATTTACCCATTGATTATATTATGTTGCACCATTTACGTTAATTGCCTGGTTTCAGAGCCCGGTTTTACTGTACTAACTTTATTAACATTAAAAAAAAATATTTTTATTTAACTATGGATTTGTAAGTTTAAGTTATTCTTTCTATTTTCTTAAAACAGCTTTGTATGATGTATGAGTATTAAATTTTTCCTTAGTTTGTTGGTAATTATGTCTGTTATACATATTTTTGATCATTGTTGATGAAGGGTTAATACATTTATTTTTCATTATTATTACAGAATTAGAGTTGAACATTCCTCAAACTATCGCTTTGTGTGATTTTGAATTGATTTAAAATGTTTCGTTGGTAATATACTAAATTAAATATATTATTATTATTAATAGTATATTTAAAAATAAACTTCATAATGTATGTATACCTAATACTATGCATACTCTAAACTGAACTGAAAAATACAAATAATAGAAGTTTTTTTACTACTAAATTTGGTATTTAAAGGCCATCTGACTTCCAACTGGCCATGACTTGCAAGATGTTAAATTATCTTAATTCATTTGGAAAAAAGACAACGAAATGTTAAGTAAATTTATTCTTACGACTTACAGTCTAGGTTAGACCCTAGTAAACATATAAACCGCACCTACATGTACAATGGTACTGACCCACTCACCCGCCCCTACACGTACAGTTATACTGACCCACCCGTCCGCCCCTACACGTACAGTAGAACTGACTTCTGAAAATCATCATCTTTTCATGAACAATTTACGTAAAGTCTCTCATTAAAATATTTATCCATCTATTCAATTAGAGATAATCTGATGTTTGAAATCAGTGAGAGCGCCAGACTTGGTAAAACACGCGATTACAGCCCAAAGAAACGCTTCACATTAGTTACCACAAGTTTTAGCAATCCTAATTTTGTATTTATTTTTTTTAAGTAGACGCCAACTTTTAACTTGCTTTACCAACATCCTTTTTAAACTTACTCTCCTCATTCCCCATAGAGTGTTGGTCATGCAGGGAATTTATTGAGACATAGTAAGCGGAAAAACCAGTACAGTAAATGGTGAACAATACTTATAAACATATCTATTAAAGGCCAGTGTTTTTGAACCTGTGCTATCTTTAACTCAAGTACAAAGTCATCTATCCTTAGAAGCTTTATATTTTAGAGAGTTGCGGCTTTATTTTTTATAATCGTGTAACTTTATACGTCTTTGTTCAATGTTATTTATTTAATTTTAATTAGATTTACGATTTTAATTAATCTAATATATTGTTTAATATATTAAATTAATTAAAATCAATTAATCTAATATATTGTTCATTATTAGCATTAATAGTGTGAACAGAACATGTGTGTTTACACGCTTTTTAAGCACATACAAATGTGCTACCCAGTAATAAAATTAACAAGCAATAAAAATCAATTAAGTAATCAAATCATAATTCATTGCGAGGCCAAAGTTCTGGGGCTGTTTGTGTATTCAGTAAACGTAATGTATTAGTAAAGTAATAGCTTATAGAGAATACTTTACTACCCTGGACAAACGAGTATTAAAAGAGCTTTGTGGTATGTGAACACTATCTTTAGTATTGGAGTATGCATTATATAGACTGCACATTGTGTTCAATTGGGGAATTGTATGAAAGAATGGTGCAGAAAAAGTCAGGGGTGAACATACATTGTGTCGAAGGACAGAGAAATGAAGCTGGATCAACAGACAACCCTCGTCCAACCCTCCACTCACCAACTTACGAAGGTAAAATCATTAGTTGGAATGTATCCTGAAAATACGGGTGGCTAAGTGAAATATAGCTAGAGGCTCATTGTATGGTATGTTGTGTGTTTATGAAACCAAACGCTTAAAAATATAAAAAAAGCACATACTTTTCTTTTGGATCACTTTTATAATTTCAATAATATAACGTTGATGGTAATAGCATACAACACAAGTAAATTCTAGTGTAGATAATACTATCGAACAATATACAAGTATTACTGATTCGTAATTTCGTAGAAAAGTCCTTGTCCTGTAAAAAAACCTTAACACTGTTATAGTTAAATGAGAAATATATACAGTTTTTATGTAAATGTATTTAGTAAAACGTTTAACATTCTCTACTCTATCGCAACTTGTAAATACAGTAGTACAAAAACAATAATTTTAACAAAAACACAGTTTATATATATACATAATGGTGGGAAAAAGTCCCGCACAGCCTTTATAATTTTCCAAACGATTACTGGTAAAGAAATAAAACGTGGTAAATCATAACTATAAAGCTATTTATTAAATTAACTACAGATTTTTTATGTTTAGGAGGATGGCCCGCAAGGAGTCAAAGGAAATCTTAAATGAGAGCATAGGTCGAATAGTAAATCAAATTAAAGTTCTTTATTAGTAAAGTACAACGTCGCAAATACCATCTCTATGGAGTCACCCCATCAGGAATTAGATCAATTTGAAAATTTAAATGTTTAATATTCAAAGAGCTCTACTTTATGATAGAGTGGTCCCTCAGAGATGAAGTTTGTGGCATACAAATCAGTAACATATGACCATTAAAGAGATGTAGCATTAGGTACAAAATTCAATGAAAAAAATCATGCTACCTTCAGTTATGGAAACCATCAATATTTCTTTAAGAATCCTAATTCTAGTTATACATTATTTTAAAAGTCGTATGGTACTGATTTGAATGCCATGGACTGCATATCTGAGGGACTACTCTATCAGAAAATAGAGCACTTTGAATAACAAAAGTTTAAATTTTCAAATTGCTCTAATTCATGATAGGGTGACTCCATAGAGATGGGATTTGTGGAATTCAGTTTGTTAAAGTATACCTTTTAAAATTATATATCACAAGCCGTAGGCTTTATTTGAGAGTATTGATGATACCCTCGATAGGACGCCCCATATTAGAGGGAGATGATTACCAAATGTACCTTAAAGTAGCTACTCAATATCTAAAAAAAATTGTAAAAGACTCTAATTCCCATCTTTTTATTTAAAAATATACAAGGATGGTGCGGGAATTTTTCCCCATCCTGTATATGTATTTTTAATCAAATACTAGGTGAAGATTTTTATTGTTTTCAAAATGTTAAACAAGTAGGCCTATATGTCAAAAATAAAAGTGTCTGTATATTGCATTAATTTACATTTATCAGTATAAATTACATTGAGAATATTTTTAGAGTGATTAGATCTATTAATCAAAATAAATTAATGAATAAATCAATCAAATGAATCAAGAAATTATTCTAAAAAGGTTGGAACTAAATATTTATTATTTATATTGACATTCCGGCTATTCTAAAGATATGTTATTTGTAACTTTTTAAATCAAAAAAGTTGTTGATAGCCTACAATAATAAGCTGTAAAGTATATTTATGAAAGAAAATACACAACGTCATCATAGTTCAGACATTTTTCAAAAATAATGAACTTTATATAAAACATTAGAGAATTTAAGAAGACTGTGAGATAATAATTGAAACAAGATTACCTTGTACGAAAAGCATTAAATTGAAAAACTTTATGAAGGCTGTAGATTTACTGTAAGACTTGGACAATGCCACTGCTGATTGTTTTTATACTAAATGCTGGTTATTAAACCTATAACTAAATTTGAACAAACTTCTCGCTTTATATGTAAAAAATTTTATGTACCATTAGCTTGCATAAAATTCAACGTATTAAACCATAAAACCCATGTAAATATATAGGAATTATTATTATTTTTCCTTTTTCAATCCAAACAATCAAGGTTTTCTAAGTGTTCCATATTTTATAGTCACTATATAACCTAAATACTGTACGATTCCATTCAATTCCACAACCACGCATTATTTTACACTGCTCATCAGACTTCTTATGTGTAGTATCTGGAAATGAAATGTCTCATCCCTTCCTCTCTCTCTTGCACAAATTATACTGGGAGACAAATTTCAGTATTTTAATTTTAGGTACTTGAAAATAAGATAAATATTGTGTTTAAAGTGATCTGTCCCTATGGGTACTTCTACTTACAAAAAGGCGCAAGTAAAATCTCAGAGTAGGATGTAATGAAGTTTAAGTAAACAAGAAATCTTAATGTGACTATGTCACTGGGTGAGGAGGATCATCAGCCATAAAGTCTGGTTAGGAGAGGAACGCCTGCAACTGGACAATGCAATATAGATACTGACTATGTCACTGGGTGAGGAGGATCATCAGCCATAAAGTCTGGTTAGGAGAGGAACGCCTGCAACTGGACAATGCAATATAGATACTGACTATGTCACTGGGTGAGGAGGATCATCAGCCATATAAGTCTGGTTGGGAGAGGAACACCTGCAACTGGACAATGCAATATAGATACTGACTATGTCACTTTGTGAGGAGGATCATCAGCCATATAAGTCTGGTTGGGAGAGGAACACCTGCAACTGGACAATGCAATATAGATACTGACTATGTCACTGGGTGAGGAGGATCATCAGCCATATAAGTCTGGTTGGGAGAGGAACGCCTGCAACTGGACAATGCAATATAGATACTGACTATGTCACTCGGTGAGGAGGATCATCAGCCATATAAGTCTGGTTGGGAGAGGAACGCCTGCAACTGGACAATGCAATATAGATACTGACTATGTCACTCGGTGAGGAGGATCATCAGCCATATAAGTCTGGTTGGGAGAGGAACGCCTGCAACTGGACAATGCAATATAGATACTGACTATGTCACTCGGTGAGGAGGATCATCAGCCATATAAGTCTGGTTGGGAGAGGAACGCCTGCAACTGGACAATGCAATATAGATACTGACTATGTCACTGGGTGAGGAGGATCATCAGCCATATAAGTCTGGTTGGGAGAGGAACGCCTGCAACTGGACAATGCAATATAGATACTGACTATGTCACTGGGTGAGGAGGATCATCAGCCATATAAGTCTGGTTGGGAGAGGAACGCCTGCAACTGGACAATGCAATATAGATACTGACTATGTTACTGGGTGAGGAGGATCATCAGCCATATAAGTCTGGTTGGGAGAGGAACGCCTGCAACTGGACCATGCAATATAGATACTGCATGCATATTGCCTAACCATGAGATGTCACGGCGCTCAAATTACACGTACACCACTTAGCACCTAGATATAGATAATGCGTTGCTTATGAATTATTTATGAATTATATTATATGAATTATGAATGCTTATGAATTAAACTAATTGTTAGTTTACCCTTCAGCTTCAATGTCACTTTTTCTCATTAAATTGAGATTAATAGATGTTTGTGAGATTAGAATTCTAACAAAAGAGGTTATTATATTCTTGAAAATTAATTTATCTAAATTTACAAAAATTTTACTTCAAGTATTGTGAACTTTAAGTAACCCATTATTAAAATCTAGCAGATTTAACTCATTCTATTTATAAAATACTGTATAGATTCAAAAATTGTATGCCAAGTTGAGTGTATAAACTTAACTCAAAAATATGTTGTTTAATGTAAGAATTATATTTTAAATTGTGATTTCTACTACGAAATCCTTAAACATCCGTTATCATTAAAAACATTATTGTCGGCCCAGAAATATGTGCACCTGAGTGTAAAGGTTGTGTACTAAGAGACTAAGATGTCTACGAAAAATACAAACACACTTTTATTTTCCTCATTTAACTGTACGTTATCACATTTATATTTATTTATAATTTGTATTACAAGTTTTAATAATTTCTATCATAGTTGGAACAAAAAAGTACCGGTAGTTCACGTAGTTTTCACTGTTATTCAAATATACACTGTTTTTACTAAACAACCGTTAATTTATTACTTATTTTACTAAATCGTTAGGTTATCGTATAATTAAATGAATAAATGAATTTATTCCATCATAACCAGTACATAGTTATAATAAGAAAACAACCCGGAATTGACTGACCACTTTTACGAGTAGTGTGGTCAGTATAGGCAAGAAAATACAACAGGTTTCTTGTCAGAGTCCAGAAGAACATGTTGTTATCAGCCGGGCTGCTCTCCGTGGCGTCTACACCTAACACTGATAAGGCACATAACAGGACCTGCTATGCAAGACCGTACCTTCACTGCAATTCACAACTGCTGCACTTCACTACAATACTAATAAACACAAAAAATTCACTTCAGCCTAGTATAAAAATATTTACAATTTCTTATTTCAATTATTACAATACTTTACCAAAAATAAAACCAAAATACATAATACCATTACAATGCAACTATAAAATACAAATAAACAGAGAACGCAACTTCTTTTATTTAACTGTAGAATAAGTTACAATTTTAATTTAGTAATAGAAGAGCTTTTAAATTACTACAAAACGTTCTAACGTTAACGGAAATTTTAATTTCATAAGGCAACTTGTTGAAACATTTTGGACCATTATACAGAAATGAATGCTTCAATACGGACTTGTTAATCTTAGGAGTTCTAAACATTCTCCGGACTATGCTTCTGGTACCGTAATTTAGGTCCGTTGTACCCGAATTACCACTTTTAGTGTAAAAAAGTCTGAGGACTTTAAAAACAAACAAATGTTGTAATGGTAATATTTTCAATTGAACGAAAATCAGAAATGAGCTGTCTCGTATTCTCTTTTGTGTAATTATTCTCATAAAATGATTCTGCACTACTCTTAATCTCTCTATTAAGTATTTAAAAGTCCCACCCCAACACACAACTCCATACTGAAGTCTTGAATTTACTAGAGCAAAGTACAGAGTTCTTAAGAAACTTTCATCACAGAAATTTCGCAAAAAATAAAATTTTCTCGTAATCGCTTTAATTTTGTTTTGCAGTACAGTTATGTGCTTCTTCCATGACAATTTTGAATCAAAAATTACTCCAAGATATTTGAAATTTTCTTCTTTTGTTATATATTTACAATTACATAGATCTTCCATATTTTTCGCACAGTTAATTTCATGAAATTTAAAATCGTGGTTAAAGCCAAAATCTTTAAAATCAAAATTCACATACTTCGTTTTATCAACGTTAACAGACATTTTGTTCAATTCACACCATCGTCTCAAAATAAAAAGATCTTGATCAATTTGGTTCCAAATGGTTTGTGCATGTGTTTGGGAGTAGAAAAAAGCTATGTCATCAGCGAAAGCACTTGCCTTCCCATTAAAATTCTGCTCTAATAAATCATTAATAAATATCAGAAACAGAGTAGCAGAGATGACACTGCCCTGCGGCACACCTGTTGTGACGGGCAGTGGTGCGCTGACAGATTGTCCACTCGCACTCGTTGTTCCCGCCCTGTGAGGAAGCTACGGAACCAGCTCAAGGCTACGCCCCGCACTCCTACTGCCTCTAGTTTTAGTAATAAAATTCTGTGATCTACCAAATCAAACGCCTTTTTAAAGTCTATAAATAGACCCGTAGATTTTTTACCGTCATTTAAGCTGGAATATATCATATCTGTAACATTAATAAGGGCATCCTCAGTTGATCTACCCTCCCTGAAGCCATACTGATTCATACTAAAAAACTGTATACTATTTAAATAACCGAGTAATCTTATTTTCATTAATTTCTCGAATATTTTGGAAAATACTGAGAGCAAACTAATTGGGCGGAGATTGTCCAATTTTATAGATGTATTCTTTTTGTAAATTGGCACAACTACGCTTGATTTTAGTTGTTTTGGAAATTCACCTGTAGAGAAGCTTAAATTTATAAGCTTAGCAAGAACAGGAGATATTACGTGAGCAATGTGTTTGATCAATGCTACACTAACGTTATCAAAACCTGATGACTTTTAATTTTTTAATTTTTAATGATTGTTAATACTTCATTTTCGTTCGTTGGAAGGATAAAATGGAGGACAGCCTTGGTGTTAAATTGAGTTCATTGACTGCATTTGAAGATTGGCTAGTCTGTACTTCGATAAGGTAATTGTTAATTGTGTCGGCTACTGCATACGAATCAGATAAGATAACTCCGTTATCTAGTTCTATTTTGTCAACAGATTTCTTAAAATTTGACCCACTCAGATTATTTACAATTTTCCATTGAAGAGATGAATCTCCTTTTGCTTCATTAATTTTTTTAGAATAATAATTATTTTTCGTCTCGTTAATTTCTATTCTTAATCTACTACAGTATCTATTGTAAAATTCAGAACAGCTTCTATCATACGGTCTATTTCTATAAATTTTATACAATTTGTGTTTTCTTTTTATTTTATCTAGCAACTTGGTGTTAATCCAAGGACTAATTAACCTAGCTTTCTGGAGTTTACAAAACCTCAAATTTTGACATTTTTTGCAATTATCAATTATATTACTTAATATACTCAAAAAATAACTGAAATTTGTACTAACATTATCTGATGCAGAACATACACTCCAATTTACAGAACTTATTTTTAACATCACCTTTTCAAAATCAACAATGACAGCAACACTACTTTTGTTCTGCATATTGCAATTATTACTAGACTGATTTTGTAATTGGTTAAAATCTATTCTTAAGCCTAACATACAATGATCTGTCAAACCTACGTCGAAAACTGCACTCTTAAATATGGAAGTATTACGGTGTCTAATAAAAATGTGATCTATACAAGTTTGGGAATTAGTAGTTATTCTAGTTGGGGAGTCTATAAACTGAACAAAACTATTACTGTTTAACATGCTTAAATAACTGTGTGAACTTGGCGTATTGTCAATTATATTAATGTTAACATCTCCATTAAGGATAGTACTGTTAGGAATGGATTCTAATTTATTACCTAATTCCACAACAAAATCATTTTCAGAATAATTGTGCAATCTATAAATACATAAGATATTAAAAAATAATTCCTGATGTTTAATTTTTAAAAGTAAAGTATCGCTGTGGTACAATTTAAATTTAAATTTAACACAGTAATATCGGCTAAAACATAACATAAAATTCCTCCTGATCTAAAGTTATTATTACAGCAGTGGAAAACATTGTACCCTGGAATGTTATAAAGTTCAACTTCGTCACTGCCAATCCATATTTCGCTCATGATTATAAAACTTATCCGATGTTTGATTTGATTTAAAACCAGCAAAAAACTATCAAAATTTTGTCGCATACTTCTTATGTTCGCATAGATTAAATTTTGGCTTAAATTATTCTGTGAAATAAAAAAACTATTGAAATCTATCTGATCTGAGTTTGTTGTTTCTTGCATATAATTATAGTAGGTACTTTAATATAACGAACATGCCTAGGCATTTTAAGATGTGACTTCCAGGTCTAACTGAGTACTTACAGGTCTAACTGAGTTTTTCCATGTCCTCATAAGTGTTGATCTTTTTCACTGGCTGACCCTCGGCTTTCCTGGCGAAGAATTTTCCGTCCCGGCACCATACGAATTTGTAGTCGAGTTCTCTTCCCTTCTGCTTGAGCTTGGACAAGAACTGCTTATTTTCCGGCGAGAGATGGTCGTTGATAAACACACGTTGAGCTGGGAAGTGCTGGTTGATATCTCGAGCTGTCAGATTCTTCTTCTGCCGGAACTTAGCTATCCACTGCTCCTTGATCCACCTGGCCGTGAACTGGACGATAACAGATGGTTCCCGGACGTTTCTGTATGACGGTACACGGTGTACAGCGGCGATGTCCGTCTTCTTCACCTCCACTCCAAGGGCCGCTCCCACATCCGTCAACACGTCAGTGATGTTCTCCCCTCTCGACTCCGGAACACCGCTGATTTCAATGTTATTCACCCCCGTGTATTGTTCAAAGTTCCGCATCCTCTCTCGTAGTCCCACAACTTCATTGGTTAAAGCCTGGTTACTCGCCTTCAGCGCCTGATTCTCACTCTGTACTTCTGCAAGTTTCTTCTTAATGTCCTCCATCAATACGTTAGAGGCGTCCAACATGTTGGAAACATACTGCACAGATGTTGAAAGTTCGGCTATTTCAGCCTTAAAAGAAGACATTTCACTAAACACGTCCTTTTTTAAGCCTTCCATTCCCTTGATAAGGAAGTCTTTCGTGATGGGATCAGACGTTGACACATTCGACTTCACACTTCCATGAGTAGATGATTTACCCCTACATGAAACACATCTCCAGTCCTTGGTAGATCACTTTATTTTTTCCTCGCTTTCGTTTTTAACACAATGAAGATGAAAATAAATTTCACATACAGTGCACTTTATACTGCTAGTATCACTACATTCGTTTCCGCAGACGCCACAGAGTGCCATTTCACAATAAATTAATAAAAACCACTATTCGACAAACGCACACGCACAGCGCGTATAGAACACGAGCACGTGGTGAGTGACCTTGAGTAGAAACGAGCACTGCAGGAGAGCTGTTGTCGGCTCGGCTGACTTAGCTGGACTTAATTACGTGATCATGTTGTAATCCGTATAAAATGTAAGGTTACGATATATTACTTTTGTACGTGTAAGTAAGTGCAATGATTTAGAAGTGATCAAACTAAAGTGATCAAACTAAAGTGAATTTAATTCAAAACAATTAAAAATATCGCATCTACAAACACATACATATTAAAATAATATATCGTAACAATACATTTCTTAAGAAGTGCTACGAAATCAAGTAATTGTACGACCTGTAGAAATCAAGAATGTGTTCTTTAAATAGTTAATTTTTTTAATATACTTTTTTTCAAGTAAGAAATGTAATAAACTAGTATATAAAATTGTTTCAACTATGTATTGAAATTAAAATGAAATATACAATGGGGTTTTTAAAACTGAAAGTGTAACTTGATGCACTGTAAAAAGTAGCAATAATTATAGTATCTTTTTTTCCTCCAACTGGAATAAAATGTATTTAAACTTATTATGATATTTTAAAATGCATATTCTGTAACGTACAAGTAAGCGAGTTAAAATCGTGTGATTTGATTTTTAATAGGCCTCTTAGTTTGTTGAAGAACAACTACCAAATTCGAGTACATAAAATTTCTGCACCAACAATAAATAGGTTTAGTTTCGAAGTATTTACAAAGTTTTACTGTCAATTGACTTTAAGGGCAATGTGATTTGCATAATATCCCTCACAGTGAAGAAATAAGAAAACATTTCATTCTCAGTTGGAGAAATTGGCAGATAAAGTTAGGAAAGAATTTTTGGAATTTCAGATGAGCTGTGTATATTCTCTGTGGTGAAAATGCTGTTTTATACAATAAATAGTCATAAATCTGATTTTTTAAATTTCTTGTGAATAAATGTAGTTTATTTCACAATATTTTTGTTCAAAAACTCAAAAAGACCTAACTATTTGTGTTTTTTTTAAATTAATTTCTGTTATTTTTAATGGGAATTACTCTTGAAATTACTCCTAAAACCTTCATCTGTGGTATATTATTTGCCACAGATATTTATGTCATGATAATTCTAGTAATCACTTACCAAAAATTATAGATTTGTTTATATTTTTGGTTGAGAGACAATCATACGGTATAACAAACAAAGGCTCAAAATATTATTTTAAGAAAAAAAAACTGAGAATATATTGAATTATGATAATTTTATTTCGGTCAGGATTTGACTGAAGTGTTTTTTTGTACAAAAGTAACTTGATTATTAAACCAATTTTATATTTGTATTCACCATATAAAAACTTTCAATTAAGTAAAATGATGAAAAATGT
This sequence comes from Stictocephala bisonia, assembly GCA_035578905.1. Taxonomy (NCBI): domain Eukaryota; kingdom Metazoa; phylum Arthropoda; class Insecta; order Hemiptera; family Membracidae; genus Stictocephala; species Stictocephala bisonia. The sequence continues at coordinate 270,473 of JAQJVL010000289.1, forward strand.
GGTTTTATTAATAAATTTATTTATTCATTTGCTGATTATTAGTAAACACTTTGCTAGTCGTAGTTACAACAAACGTATCTGTAAGTGTTAGGTCTTTCTTCATATATTGAGAACAAATTAATTATTTTAGGGGGGTAGAGACATTTTACGATTACCGAGGGTGCTTTATTAAGTGTTGAAGTTAATACACAGGAATTGGTCGGTAGCACAGTTGGTTGTTAATAAGTTCTCAGTTTAATCCTAATATTTGAAAAAGATCAGCAGACTTTATTAAATTTTTATAGAATAATTACTGTGGGAAATAACATTGACTATTTATTATATTCTTAAATAAACTGAAAATGTAACCATTGTTCTATCATATCCCAACCAGTAACGAAACGTCCAAACCCTGGGACAATACCCCGTGGGTTCTATAAATTACATTATTAGACAAACTAGGACGGACTTCCACAAACAATCTAACTTACTTAATTAAATCAACAAACCAATATTTAGCCACCGGTAGTCGCTAGTGGATTATTCTCAATACACTGTTACAAACTAATATATAATATATTAGTGACTTAGTTGTTAAACATAGGAATATTTTGAAATAATATGTCGATTACAAATAAATAAAAACTCTAAAAAGTTATCGTAAACAATAATCGTAATTCTTAGATGATCTTATATTCTTGGATATGAGACACATTGACACAACTTTGTGCGTGTCTTGATGCGAACGTGAATGATTAAAATAGGGGTGTAGGATGAGTGTGAATTACCTGTGTAGTCTGGTTACTAACTGCGAAATATCCAAATATCTAGGGCAATAAATAGACCTAAGCTTAGCGTGGATTCCGAAGAAAGTAGTGTTGGTTTTTCAGTGCTTCTAGGTCATAGTGAGAAAAAAATTATGTTAATTTTATTTAGATAGCATGTTGTTACAGGGATGAAAATAAATAATACAATAGTGCGCTGTCTTCTTTAGAAAACGTTTAAAATAATCATAATCGGGTTAGGAAAGTTCTGGTAGATACTTGGCTGCTTAATAAAATAAACGTTCTAATAACAAATTTTTGCCAATAACATTTTGAGTTATATTTTAAAGATACGCTAGTTACTACGCCTTTTAAATACGGCATAAAAAAGGATCTATCTTTTATCATTTGACGTTCAATTATCTCTTACATAACTTTTAAAACAATATGCAAATGTTTTATATGAATCGACCAAATACAATGAAATTATATGTAAAGCTTTTGCCTGTTCGATTTTTTTTATATTTTGTTATACTTATTAACACTACATTTGTGTTTTCAGCTGTTATGTTTGTTTTGAGTTAGGTTTAAAACATTATTATTAGTTAAAACTTTACTGTAACTAATAATGTAAATTACTTGGCGTACTTATAGTTAATTGTTTATTTTACTGTCTCGTACAATGATTACTTTTGAAGATATGGTAAAATAAATTTTTTAGTTACTAGCTTAATATTAGTAATACTTAGTAATATTTTTTCATAAGAAAAGTATACAGTCATACATCATTTTTGCAATATCTTTTTACACATATATCTTAAAATTCACTCGCCGGCTAGTATGGCCTGTAGACCTGTGCGTGAATTTTATTCAACAAGTAAAGTACCTACTTTTACCTCACTCAGTTAGGGATGTGAATTTCGAACTATAGTAGATAATTTTCAAGGTTCTAATACTCAACTGAGGTAAATGTTTGTTTCTTCAATCATTCAATAAATTCCACGCCCTTGTGAACTGAGTCTTTTAAATTAAGGAGAATGTTTAAACGATATTGCAAACGTCAATTCTGGACAGATATATTTTACTATCAATCATTACTTCAATTATATTTTATTATTAATATTGACTTATTAGAAAACAAAATTAGCATACATTTAGCATATAATTTGAAACTAATAATTTTCAGTCCTTAAAAATTCTATAAAACACTATAACACATTTTCAATAGAGCAATCGCAATTTATCAAAATAAGAGTTTATGAAACTCCACTATCTGTGCTATGAATAGAAATGCCCCTATTTATTTTCTAACAAAAGTTGAAAGCGGCATGCATCTTAGATTGACAAAGGAAACAAAGAACGCTACAATATTGGTACTTGAGTGTGTTTGGTAAACTGTGCTCTGGTTGTCTCCGATAGTGAGGGGGAACTTATCTCTTACGTAGTATCCACCCCTATACTTGATAAGGAATTCATGCATACATCCACTAGGTTTCATTTAATGTCATATTATACTTTTTTAAAAGGTTTAATATATCAGATAATAATTTTGTTAAATAAGAATAAAGAAAAAAAATTATTCATTTTTAAGAAGCTGATCGTAGATAATATCTGGGTGAATATTAGTATGATAAGTGTGTATGAACTAGTGTAGTCATTGTTACTTGCAAATTTCGATTGTTTCTAGAAGGATCCATTTATTAACAGTAAATGCAACTAAGGTGAATACAGGTTAATCTAAGATAAGAATTATTTCATCACAAATCTTTACTTAGTAAAGTATTGAAGGTTTTTTCACTAATCCCCAATGTTCATACTGGTTTATTAGAGATAAATGATCCATAAGGAGATACGGAGAAAACTCTTTTTTCCGTACTATAATAGTTTTTAGAACGTGAATAACGATGGTTATATATTTTAGTACTTAAAATTATATCCTTTCGATCTATTAATATTCCTCCAAAGAATAATTTACAAAGTGAAAAGACAATACTAGCCTAGTATTTCCTCATGGTGAACTTAGGCAGAGATTCATGAAGTCAGAGTAATTATAAATTGCTCTAAATAAAAGAAAATATTCTAATTTATTGCTAAACCGTAAGTACTTATACATTATGTTTCAGGTTTCTAGAGATATTGTATGCCATTTTAAATTTCTTAATAGTGAATCAATGCACTGCCAAAATAACGACACTAAATTACAGTTTGGAACTACAAAGTTATAATGTTACAAAATTATTGACTCCAACTCAAATTTACCTTTTAAAATACCTCAATTAAAATTTGAAGAAATTGTGACTCTATAAATCATTTTACAGTATTCATTCATGATAATGGGTAATATATTACGTTTAATATGTATGATGCAGGTAACAATATTTAATAATATAAATGTATATTGTTATTATTAAATATTGTATATTGTTAATAATAAAAAGTATTAAACTAGTTTCTTTATCAATTTTGAGACTAAAATTGTCTCATAAAAGTAATATTTGTTTTAGAACACTATAGTAGGAAGGAAATCCAATATATTTGGTATACAAAGGAAGAAGGTATTACAATACAGTCAGAATGACACATCGGAAAACCATTTTAAACTAGTTTGTATGGAAATACAACTGTCACGGTGGAATAGTTTTATAGGGGTTGTCTAGTTTATAAAACTCAGCGTTGTAAAAAGTCAACTATTTTTACAGCCGTTGCACCAAGCACTGCCTGTATTTACCAACATAATGTATATTTGCCTTGTTTTTGATATAACTGTGTTAATTTTTTCGCTGTGAACTCTTATGGTCATTTATTGAATAATTCATAGTAGTTTTTTCATGTTTCGATTCAAGTTATTTGCTGGCATTCGATTGTTCTTAAGGGTGTTCATCCGGGCGCCCAGTTTAGTGCCCTAAGGAATTTAGTTCTAGATTTTATCACAACTGCCACTAATAGAAGTAAAGATCCTGGCTCATAAGCGATGTATTCTCCTCCTCTCTCTCCACCTCATAGCCCCCGCCTGCCTCGCCCTCAGAAGGTGTTTTGCTACAGAATATATTTCAAGTTTGTTATTTTTAAAAGCAGACACATGGTGTTTATATTTTTTAATGAAATCTGCAGTCTGGCCTATGTACAGTAAAATATATTAAAATAATTACAGTTTGTCCTATATATTCCTAAATTATCAAATTTATCTTCGCTTTCTATATTTGGGTGTACAATGTTGGACATAGTTTTACAAGTCTTAAAGGTTATCGATAAATTATTTTTTTTTACATTTACTAGCAACTCGGCGTGAACTGCAAATTGTAGTGGAGGTATACATACTTCTTTTGTTCTTTATCGGATTTTTCTTTTTTTGAACTTTTTCTTTTGTCATTTCGAATTTCTTTTTCTATTTTTATTTATTTTGCTTATAATTTCATCAATTATTGATGCGTTTTATTCTTTTGCAATAGCTATTGATTTAATTGAATTTTTTCCTGTTTTCTATCTGCAGCTCTTATAAGTATTGAATACGCTCTATATAACATACTTATAAAGGTATCTTTGTTGTGAGATAGTAAGAAAGTTTGTTACAATAACGAAATATTTTCAGATCTAAAAAAATTATTTAGTTCATTGATTCACGTTCACTGGTATATGTAACTTTCTGGTGCTGACAATTAAGTACATTAAAATAGTATTATTATGTAGTATGTGTAGTATACGACTGACGTTAAGCCCCACCCCATAGACATAGGACTGATGTCACCCACCAACCCGCTCTGCAGACACTTATGACTGATGTTCCCGACACCCTATATTAAAAAAAGCTTAAAAAGTACTCGAGTAGTTTTATACAGAAAATAAAACAAAATAAAAGGTAACAGACAACAAACCTAAAATTTATATTTACATATATGCAAGGTAATCTGATAGATAAATTAGTTTATTTATTTTATAATTTTTTAACATAAGCTTATCATTTTTTATTACTAGTCAGGCATAAGAGAGGACTTATTAGTTCTAACTTCACAATTTGTTCACTTTGTCAATAAAGACATTTTTGTCAGTTACATTAAAAAAAAAAAAAAAAAAAAAAAAAATATATATATATATATAGAATAAAATTTTTTTTACGTTTGAACTAAAAGATGTATTTCACCGTTTATTGCCATAACTACAGTCCTACTACATAATCGTTTTAAGGAACACAATGCCGCCATGTATGCTTCTATTACATTCTGAATGCTGTAACGAGGGTGGATACAGTTAACAGGGTGAATCTGTGGTACATTGCTATCTCAATTACAGACCGAACTGAGACCAAGTCCTATACCATCACGATATATGCACTGTAACAGGCTAGAGCATAACTGTATTAGGTTTTAAGATATATGGAGATATAACTGTTATAATTTTACTTTACGAAAATTATAGTTCAAGATAAAGACTTATGCACTAAAACAAAACTTATTATGTAACAAAACTATAATTTTGTTATACAACAGCATTTGCTCATTGTTATTGCTTACATGTTAAACCTAATTATGTATTCCTGATTTATTTCCATGTATTTAATAATCTTATTTGACTTGATTATAATCTTTAATATTTATTTTTAGTTATTTATTTGATGGTTACTGTTAAAGAACAGCCCTCTCACTTACTATAATACAAAGTAATTAATACGTTCATAAATTAGTTTAGGAGTTGGTTGTACGTTTCTGTGTCTAAGTTTGTGGATTTATCAGCTGTTACCAACACTGATGTTAATATTTCATGATATTTTGTCTTTGAATTACTATACCTAAGAATTATCCTCAAACTACCAACTGGACTGACAGTTATTTATCGGCTGCCTTGGTAATAATAAACATACTTAAATTTTAACATACATAAACCAATATTTTGAAATAATTCCCGATGTATATTTTAAATAGTAGCTGAGTACATAATAAATTAACATATATAAATTTAGTTTTAAAGTAAGTGATCTTCTGGTGATGGAGATGGTAACTTCCAGTAAGTAAATCACAGTTGAGATGTTCACGCAGACAAATCCCTCAAAGACCTCTAAACTATAAACCTTTTCGAGGGTTCATCCAGAGCATCAAGAGGATAGGAACAGACTCGGTTAAGTGCAAACACTTTAAGCGAAAAGTCTTGGTAAATCGTGAACTAGATGTTTAGATAAATTACTGTCGCAAAAATCCTTTTTATCATAAAGTCCTTGATCATTTCCCGAGATGACCTTGTCATTTATTCTCTTAATACAGTTGTAGTAATTTATTTACCTAAACAATATATTTGCTTTTGTTTATCACGAATTAAATCCGTTGTAATGTGTAATACATTTTCAGACGGCGTGGTGGCTCAGTGGTTTTAAGGCTTTGGACTGCGTAGTTGTATGCTCATAGTTTGAATCCAAAACTAATCTAGTGCTGAGTACTTCACTCGTCGAATAATGTTCACGTACATGCCATGTGATATGGCGTGTAAAGTTCACGTACAGGCGATGTGATATGGCGTGTAAATTTCAAGCACAGGCCATGTGATATGGCGTGTAAAGGTCACACACAGGCCATGTGATATGGCGTGTAAAGTTCACACACAGGCCATGTGATATGGCGTGTACAGATTTATATTGTTAGTGAGTTTTAAGTCAATAAACCTCTTACTTGTTTTCACACTTTGTAAATTACTGCAAAAACTCCCTCACCAGGCCAAATGCCCAATTAATGAGGAAGCTGGAGTATAAACAGAAATATAATAATATGACTGATACTAAAACACAGTCTCTATAGAATAGTAATTAATAGCAAAAATTACTTTGAAAAATATACATAAAAAGCAGATAAATGTGCAAAAAATGAATAAAAACTCATATAATTGCATCAATAACAATAAAGTTGTAACCTGATCATTATCATTATAAATGTAAAAAAGAGAGGAAATTCAGTTTAAGAGGTAGGAGCCCCAAACACTTGTGTATAAACTGACGCATATGGACAGCAAAGTCCAGTTCATCAGATAAAGAATTGTACAAAAGGATAGTAGCAATTAAATGTGGATTGGAATTACTTGGAGTCCAATATCTAGGAATCAACTTCCAAGTTGTAAATGGGAATGTTGTCATGTGGTATGCCGTTTAACACACCGTGACAGTGCAATAAGAATTATAAAAAGTGGTTAATTTATTTATAATGTCATTTAATTTAAAACCACCTATGTATTTTCTTTTAAACAACTTACCTGTTTTCTAAATAACCTAAAATCACAATAAAAACAAATCTGGTTTTGATTTAAACATGACAAAGCTGAACAGGTAGTTAGCTGAAAATCAGACAAATACTACGCTGCTTGGATACCACGTAGTACCTTAGTTGCATAGGTACTATTTACAGATTTTTTCGTAAAATTATTTAGTTTGACTTTTTCACACAACGCACTGCAAGAATAGAATGGATTGAGTTTACGCACGTAACGGCTTTAAAAGTTAAAGCGAGCTTTAAACCCTATAATGACTGCAGTTAACCACATAAACAACCATTAGGCCTGAGGGCATTCTGATAACTGTTTTAACCCTGAGGAACTCGACCATAAACAGACTTTATGGTCGTTTTTTTTTGTATCGTTCAATTACACAAAGGAATTTACACACAAAATTAGTATCACAAAGAAAAACTTATAGAGGAAAAACATAAGGGACGGTAATGGTTGTGAAACAAAAGTCACTTTTTCTCATCATATGATTGAAATATATTGAGTCGTACTTTCAGACATAACATTATGATTGGGCAAGATGGTAAGCGTCCTGTGTGTTATTTAGCGGCTGTAGGGGTTCAGCAGTAGAGGGGAATTGTTCCACCACTGAGGTTCTCTACTTCACGGGCTTGACTAACTTACATTATAATTGGGCAAGATGGTAAGCGTCCTGAGTGTTATGTTTAGTGGCTGTAGGGGTTCAGCAGTAGAGGGGAATTGTTCCACCACTGAGGTTCTCTACTTCACGGGCTTGACTAACTTACATTAAGAAGTTATAATTGGGCCAGATGGTAAGCGTCCTGTGTGTTATGTTTAGCAGCTATAGGGGTTCAGCAGAAGAGGGGAATTGTTCCACCACTGAGGTTCTCTACTTCACGGGCTTGACTAACTCACATTATAATTGGGCCAGATGGTAAGCGTCCTGTGTGTTATGTTTAGCAGCTATAGGGGTTCAGCAGACGAGGGGAATTGTTCCACCACTGAGGTTCTCTACTTCACGGGCTTGACTAACTTACATTAAGAAGTTATAATTGGGCCAGATGGTAAGCGTCCTGTGTGTTATGTTTAGCAGCTGTAGGGGTTCAGCAGAAGAGGGGAATTGTTCCACCACTGAGGTTCTCTACTTCACGGGCTTGACTAACTTACATTATAATTGGGCCAGATGGTAAGCGTCCTGTGTGTTATGTTAGGCAGCTGTAGGGGTTCAGCAGTTGAGGGGAATTGTTCCACCACTGAGGTTCTCTACTTCACCGGCTTGACTAACTTACATTAAGAAGTTATAATTGGGCAAGATGGTAAGCGTCCTGAGTGTTATGTTTAGCGGCTGTAGGGGTTCAGCAGTAGAGGGGAATTGTTCCACCACTGAGGTTCTCTACTTCACGGGCTTGACTAACTTACATTAAGAAGTTATACATTATTTACATAAAAGCATACTTATTTAGATATATAATAACCTGTACAAGTTCATGTAATTGCTATTTATTGTTCATATTATTATTATTCGTGTTATTGATATTATTAGTTGTTATTTGAATACAAAATTGGTTTTGTATTCAAATTGTAGGTATCTAAGTTAAAGATAACTAATATTAATTAATTGATTTAAACTATAATCATTCAGCCATATAAATTTAAAAAAAAATTACACCATTACTTCTTCTTTATATTTATAGTTTGAGTAACATTTTGAAAAGAAAATGTAAAATTAAAACTTTATCTTTTGTTGGAACGTAATAGGTATTTAGTTTTCATGAATACAATTTATATAAGTAAAATGTGTTGTAATATAGTTACCCAGCAAAGTCGTGTTTGTAAGAATGGAATTCCAAGACTAATCAAAACCTGTTCAATGATTCCGGACGTGATAAGTGAGTACATCGTTTTTGGATGTTATGTGAAGATTAATGATTTTTTTGTCAGATAAATAATTTGTCCTTTTGAATCTCCATGCCTTTCTAAAAGTACAAATTGTGGTTATATTGCTAGCTACAAACAACAATATCAATATACAGTATTCTACAATTAATTGTACATGTGGTTGTGAGGAAATACTAAGGCGCTGTGTAGGCAATTTACTTACACGGGGCGAGGAGTCCTGTACCCAGATTGCCTATACAGCGCCGTCACATCTTGAAAGGGAGACGTATAAAGGCATGGACGTGACTAAAATAAACATTTAATTTGCTATATTTCAGTGGATTCGGAGAAAGTATTATGCTCATGCTCGATTTTTGAGTTTTCAAGCGTATTTAAATGTGTTTTGTTTATTAATGGTATAGAAGTGGACACCCTGCACGCTTCGCGTGCCAACCCCGACCTGTAAATTACGACTACAAATAATGCTAGATTAACTGTATAACGTAAAAATCACATCATTAAACTTATTCGTAGTATCTCACTGACATTACTTGCGGTGCTACCTATTCATTCGTATATACACCGAATGACTTTACAGATTATTTAAAACATGTCCATTTAATTTGTTTTCGTTTAAAAGCTGAAGATTGATTAATTAAATGAAATAACTGCATTGATTACCGTTGAAGCCTTCAAGTTCAATGGGGCGGAGCCCTACAATCGAATGTGCATAAAAAGCACCCTTTCAACTTGCCCTGGTTCAATATCATTCTCCCAATAACACGACACCTCCCAAAATATTTGCGATTTTAAGGAATATTTCACAGATAACATAATAATTTGGAGAAATAAAACAAAACCTCATATACAATAAAGTGAAAGTATGTTGAAAGAATACACTACTCATAAATAAAACTGTGATACAATATGAATCTGTGTAAGTGATAAGAAAGCTTAAAATGGTCTCTGAAGGTATTTGACTTTCAATATCGCCTGCTTTCTTGTGACAAGGAGTATTGGAAGCCTCCAACCACCGACAAAAGCAATACATGTCCAATGCGTTATATTCTTTCACTTGAACATATTATTTTCTCAATTCAATGTTATCAATCTATATTTGAACAATTTAACACTTTTCTACTAAATAACAACTATATAATCATATTTTTATTGATTTATAATGGAACAAATTCATATTATTAACATGATTGTTTAATTATTGTATTACATTAACATGCAACTATTATATAACTAACTAAATAGAATCAAACCAATAAGAATAATTCTATCCATTTGTTAGTTTAAAAACTATGCAAGTTTACTACAATATGGTTAAAGATACATAAATGTGTTTTAGGTCCGCCTTTGTATTGATCACTATCAGGTAGTAGGAGGGGTATCAGCAAGAAATTTTTGCTTGTCTAATTTTTATACGATTATCAAAATCAAAAACATACAAAAGTAGTTTTCATGTTTTTAATAGTGTTGTGTGAATCATTGTGTCAAGCAACAAAGAAACTAGACTTATATGATACCTCAAACATTCATTCTAACTAACTATTCAGTAGAGTCAATTTAAGGTACTATGATTAGAATAGAATTATTGTATAGTAGATAATTGCAGTGGCCCAATAAGTTATTTGTATCTAAGAAAAATAAAATCCTATGTTATTGAAGAACTGCTTCAACGTAGACTCTATTAAATATATTCTGATTATTCTTCCTGTGTAGTACGTTAAAATTTAACTTGTTCCAATACTCTTTAGATGAGGTATTGATACGTGACGGTTTCATGACAAATTTAACCTAAGATAACATCTGTAGTATAATAATATCTGATCGGAAATGTAAACATCAGCTGAATCAGGCAGTCTGCAGTATTTGCATGGAGTACCCAATTATATTGTGGACAATCCTCTGTACACAGTAAAGTTCCAGAGATACAGAACAGTTTCAGTAAACAGAAATTCAGCTAACTCCAAATTTCTACAATTAATTTGTATTTGATATTTTTTATTACATAGAGATATAATTCACAATGAATTATATATTTTTATTAATAATTAACTTAAAGAAAATATATATATATATATATATATATATATATATATATATATATATATATGTGTATATAAACAGTATATATTAAATTCCATAAGTTAGCTTTTATTAAAACCAGATATACAACAAATTGGAACAGAACTTAAGCACTTTGCACACTTCTGGGATTAAAACAAGTTATTTTAACTTTCTTTATTTTGATTATCTTTAAAAAGTGGCATGAGATAGTTCATAAACACCAGGGGACACCTCTACACGCTTTGATTACCAGCCCTGTCACCCGCTTTGTTTTTGTAACCTTATGCCTTTGGCCTTAGTAATACTGAAGAGTTATAAGTTTCACTCACTGTGCTCTTCACGCCTCGGTATGTAACTTATAACTTCAAATTTTAGTAGGTAAACTGTATCAAGTAAAATAATAATATACAAGTAAATTTACAGTATCAACTCACTGTATTTGCGTTACTACATACTCATAAGAATAAACACCCATTGTTATTACTTAGCTGATTTCGGAAGATTTCATTTCATGCGTTTTATTCAACACCTAATGATTCATAATCAATCTTTATGATTTATTTCCAAAATTTGCTTATAATATCTGGCCTTGTTAAGTATACAAAACTCATTAATACTGGCCATTTTGATGCAGTTTATACAATTCAAACAAATATATAATTTACAATACATTTACATTTGACACACGACGGGGAATATTTCAGCTAAATCTAAACATTTGACCGTTGTGAACAATAATATCTTCAACTTAGCAATATATAGGTCATGTTGTACGAGCCAGTGTAACAGAAACCTTATTGCAATTTTTATTTTGGAATACCATAAAAATCTATATTTAATATCACTTAAAATCAGTCAATCATCCACATCCCTCTTATATTATGCCTTATTTATGAATAAGTATCATAAATCAATCAGATTGTCACTCATGCTTTAAAGGCCTTTACAATCTGTTTTGACCAACTGAACATTAAGTAAATTTTATGTTGTACAAAATATTGCTTTGGCGAGCCGGTGGCCGAGTGGTCTAAGGCGTCAGCACTTTGAGCTTGGGTTAGAGGTAGCGCTGGTTCGAATTCGGCCTAGACCGGAAGATTTATCAGTAATATTCACCTTCTACTGTACTGGTTCGCCCCCTTACTCTGTCTGATTAAGTTCCTCGCACATATCAATAGTCTATGAGGAATGGGCACAGTAAGGTAAAGAAGGAAGTTGGCCTCTCCTTAAAAAAAAAAAAAAAAAAAAAAAATTGTTTTGACTTGAATCAGTGTTAACTATTGTATATAAGGATTCATAATTTATTTTTCAAAGCACACCGGTTTTTTTACCAAATTATGACAACGAAATAATAATAGCTATTTAAATTTTTAACCACCAAACCTGTCCTAGATACAGAACTTCTATTAAACGGGATGATGCATGATTGATCATCGTGCATCAAACTGACAAATGATTAGTGGCAGCGAACGTACGAATATAATCGTGATGGTGATTGTGTAATCCAACCACAACATTGATAGCTTAACGATGTGTGTGATTATTCTAGCAGGAGTTGAGCATTACTAAGACTTATCTATAATCCAACTCAGTAAAACCCGATACAAAATCACAATTAGTACATGTTAACCAAGCCGGGGTTAATTTACATATTGAATTAGTCAAATATTCTCAAGACATACGGATGGTAAGATGCGAAAGTTTGTTGTTGTTGTTGTTGAGAGAATGAATTGAAGACGATAACTGAAATATAAGTTCCTGTAAAACGATATAATTTAACCTATATTGAACACGTATAAATGTTGTCGAGGACTGGACACTTCCAATATTGCTTTTCACAAGAAAGCAGGCGATATTGAAAGCCAAATGTTCTCTGTTATACTTCTTGAGGATGTCAGAGACAATTCATTGGTATATACCTTTCTACACAGATTTAGACTGAATCCCACGGTTAGAAAAATATAATTACATATACACCTTTTATTCAATTACATTTTAAGTATTGTCTTGTAATGTTAATGATTATTGAATACAAGTTAATTACGATTTACTATTAATGAAACCTATTTTTTTATTATGTGGTAACATATGTTTTATTTTATTTTCAATTGATTAATTAAATAATACGAGGCTCATTAAAAGCCATTTCGACCCCTATTGTTGGATACTATAATAATATTTTTATACTAGATTACTGGCCGATAGACTCTATTTCTCTACGTAGTGGTTTTCTACGCTTGCTTACCTTTCCCTCCGATACAATGGTTCACTCTAAACAGTCACATCAATATAAAAGCTCAGCCTGCGGCTAAACTTATAAATAGCAAAGCTTTAGAGTCTATAAACCCCTATATGTTTCAACATGAAATGTAAAGTAGTGCAGTGATGTTAGAGTTGGTAGAAATGACCTTAAACAAATCATATTTCACACTGAATGCCAAATTAATTAAGCTTATGTGTCATGTTATGTTTTTTATCAGATGTTGGAAATAAATAATTAAATTATATTACTGACAATGTTACTCTTGTGAAAAAGAGAACAACTGAGGGGTTGTTTCTACCCGTTAGGAATTGAATTTCACTATATACTTTCTTAGTCTGTCTTTATGATACAAAAGCTAACTACCCTACAAATAATATCAAAATATTTACTATGTGGATATAATATAGTGGTTAATATGCAGTTTCTTAAAAAAAAAAAAATAATAATAATAATAATGAAAAATCTGCCTAAAATTGGTCAAGAATTAACTACATATTTGAGATATGCTTTATATTGGGTAAAAATAACGAATTTTACTAAAAAACTCCAAAAAAACAATGTTGTAGCTCTAAGTATTTTTTATATATTTACATGTATTTAAATTATAATATAATCATTTTTTTTATTTGATTTGTTTTTATGTACTGAATACGAATTTGAAAACTATTTTGGTCTATAGCAATTATTTCTCGATGTATAGCGGAAACTTACTTTATCGGGGAATCTCGATAAGTAGTCATCATAATAAACACCAATTATTAACAGAAAAAAAACTGACTTCATCCACATCCCAGCAGAGCAATGGCCGTTAGGCCGTTCCGGAGGCTTGGCACGTAAATTCAAGGCAAATTACGAATGTTTTACTTGTAAAAAGACAATTTTGATAATGTAGGTTATGTTTGGTTAGGAAAGAAAAAAGTGTATTTTTGGGTCTGAAAAATATTTGTATTAAAAAACAATTAGGTTATAAAACCAGTTGAAATTGTAATCCATTCTCAACTTGTTTTAAGATTTAAATTGATTTTTATTAATATACAAAAGTAGTGCATGTAATGAAAATAGATAATAAGATTCTTTGAAGCTTGAAGCTGAAAATAAACTGATCTGTACAAAACATAAAAATTAAGATTTAGAGTCTATTCTGAATATTTTGACAATTTATTGTCAGTTCTAAGTAAATAATTACTATAAATGTGTAATTTTAATAAAGAACATTGTATACCCTATAACTAATCTACGTGAGTTGATTGTCAATCATCATTACTACACATCAATAAATATCCTCTTTATATTTATCAGATGCTATACAAATATCTACTCGTAACTACGTAGAGTGATTAAATTGGGCATGACACATTTGTGTACATTAGAACAATTGGTTTTTGACAATATTATTGATATCTATAAGTGTCTTCCATATGACTTAAATATATAAGGAAGACCCCTTCTTTAAAAATACATTTCCAATACATTTTGGTCGTATTGATTCCTTAACCTAGATAATAATTCCACTTCAGCAGGTGTATCGTACTTATACAAAATTAAAGCGATTAGTTTTTACTAGCAAAACAGTCTGAAATGTCATGGTAGTTACTGAATCTACCACGGTTTTGTCGATCTTGAACAATGATTGTTCCCCTACGATGGCTGTTCAGGGTGATGGGTTTGCTTCCAAATAACAACAAATACGATATATATTTTTCAGCTATTGCAGCATTCCTTCAGTTGGCTTCACTTTACGACACAATTTCCAGAAAATGGTGGATGTTCCGAGCTTGGCCTGTGATCGTCTTTGACGTGTCAGAGACTACAGTTTTTACCTTGATTGGTGTGCTCTATGTTGTCAAGATATACTTGAACAGAAAGGAATTCATCACATTTGTCAACGAGTCTCTACTGCCGAAAGAATCAGATGATGTCAATTTTGTATCCACGTATAAGTGTGAAACATCACTATTTATCGGATTCAGCATATTTCTTTCAGCAAGAGCTATTTCAAGATACATGGTCTCACAGCTGTTTATAAGAAGCTTACTCTATGACGTAGCCATGGGTATTGCTTATGGCTCTTCTCTCATGCATATACTGATGGTCAACCAACTCAAAGG